>SEYY01008491.1:20000-40000 GCA_009176605.1 Armadillidium nasatum | reverse complement strand
ACTCATTTATTCCCAAAATTAGAATTTCTTCTAAAGACGTTATTTCTGCACTCTCTGAGCTAAATACTAAGAAGGCGTATGGTCCCGATGGTATTCCTCCTATGGTTCTCAAAACATTTGCTTCCTAGCTTACACCTTGCTTTGGTAAACTATTTCGTCCATGTCTTTCTACTTCAACCTTCCCTTCTTGCTGGAAACGTGCGCTCATCCAGCCTATGCCGAAAAAAGGGGACCCCTCTCAACCCTCTAACTACCGTCCCATTTCTTTAACCTCCTTTGTCTCTAAAGTTTTCGAGTCTATCCTTAACGGGAAATTTGGAAACATCTCAACTCTTCTTATCTTATCTCTGATCGCCAGTATGGCTTTCGTAAGAAATGCTCAACTGGTGATCTTCTTTCTCTTTTCTCTGACTCTTGATCCTCCGATCTTCGACATTTTGGTGAATCCTTTGCTATCGGGCTGGACATATCGAAAGTCTTCAATAGAGTCTGGCACAAAGCTTTAATTTTTAAACTTCCCTCTTTTGGTATCTATCCTTCTCTCTGTGATCTTCTCTCACATTTTCTTTCCGGCCGTTCTATAGCAGCTGTTGTAGACGGCCTCATTTCTTCCTTTAAATCTATTAATAGTGGTGTTCCTCAGGGTTCTGTCCTATCCCCCAACACTTTTTCTCCTTTTCATTAATGACCTTCTCTCTATTACTTCATCTCTTATCCAATCCTATGCAGATGACTTCACCCTTCATTACTCTTTTCAGTTTTAAAAGCGCACTTCCCAACAGCAGTTAATACACGCAAGGAGGGTGGCCTTGGTGCAACTAACTTCTGATCTAACTCGCATTTCAGATTGGGGCAGAGAAAACATGGTCGTTTTTAATGCCTCAAAAACTCAATTCCTTCATCTCTCTACTCGACACAATCTTTCACACAACTATGATATCTTCTTTGAAAACACACAACTCAAACCTTCGTCTCTCCTTAATATTCTTGGTGTTTCTTTTTCTCGTGATCTTTCTTGGAAAGATCACATTATTTCTCTTTCTGAACAAGTTTCTAAGAGGTTGAGTGTTCTGAGGCGCCTTCAGAATTACTTCACACTACCACAGTTGCTTACTCTGCATAGGGATGTTGTTTGTCCCTGTATGGAGTATGCTTCACACATCTTGGGTGGTTCCACTCATACAGCTCTCCTTGAGAAAGTGGAGTCTAGGGCTTTTAGTCTTATCAATTCTCTTTCTCTTACTAACTCTCTCCAATCTCTCTTTGCCCGTCGAATTGTTCCTTCACTCTCTCTATACTATCACTATTACAACAGACACTGCTCTTCTGAACTCTCCCGTCGCATTCCTCCTTCTTTGAGAAGATCTCTTGCTACACGCCTTTCTACACAGTGTCATCCTTTCTCTGTCCAACTCTGAGACCCCTGACTTAGCCGCTATTCTCAATGTTGCATATACTCTACTGGTAAAGTCTGGAATACACTCCCTTTATCTGTTTTCCCAACTTCCTTTGATTTGCTTACTTACTTTGCTTACCGTGTATCTGGACATGTCGGCCTCCTTCAGCCGTGATTGGATTTTTCCCAACTCTGTTGGAATTATGTAGGCCTTCGGCCTTTGCCGACCGGAGGAGATATAATATATATATATATATATATATATTATATATATATATATATATATATATATATATATATATATATATATATATATATATATATATATATATATATATATATATATATGTTGCGAATCTATGGTTTTGTCGAACACAATATTATCTTATTGAAATGGCAAGCTTCGTGGATCATAGGAATTCTAAACCACAGTTACCTCAGCCCTAAGATTTTTCGTTGTTTGTTAGAAGCCCAAGATGACTTGGATGGTCAAATGATTCCTGTTTTTAGGAGAATATCAAATTCCGCTTTACAACTTTAAAGTTTGCCTTCTGGGAGAAGACGTTGTTTTTCAAAAACGTGGAAAAGAATCTCTTGTTTTAATATAATGTAAAGGTTCATTTGGGTTATATTTTAAATTCATGAGATCTATAGTTTTGTATATATATATATATATATATATATATATATATATATATATATATATATATATATATATATATATATATATATATATATATATATATATACCACTGATCTTTCTCGCATTTCAAATTAAGGCAGAGAAAACATGGTCGTTTTCAATGTCTCATAAACTCAATTAATCCAATTAATTTGGGGCTCTGAGGCGCCTTCGTGATATTTGCACCATCCCAGTTGTTTGCTCTTTATAGAGTTGTTATTCGCCCCAGTAGTAGTACGCCTCACACATCTGTGGTGGTTCCACTAATGCAGCTCTCCTTGGGGAGGTAGAGTCTAGAGTTTTTCGTCTCATCAAATCTCTTAATCTCACAAATTCTCTCCAATCTCTTTCAGTCCGTCGAATTGTTGCGTCACTCTCTCTCTATACTATTGTTATTACAACGGACACTGCTCTTCAGAACTCTCTTGTCGCACACCTCCTCCGTTCTCTGTCCAACTCTCCGACCCCAGACTTACCCGTATGCTCAATCTTACCTGTACTCTACTGGTAAAATCTGGAACACTCTCCCTTTATGTTTTTCCAATTTCCTTTGACTTGCACACTTTTAGACGCCGTGTATCGGGCTACGTCGACAATTAGCGACCAGATTGCTGATATTTCCACAACTCTAGTGGAAATAGGTAGGCCTCTGGCCTTTGCCCACCAGGGGAGACATAATATATATATATATATATATATATATATATATATATATATATATATATATATATATATATATATATATATATATATATATATATATATATATATATATATATATATTATATATATATGGTAGGACAGAGGACTACCGATTTTCACCAGAGTTGGGGAATCTCTTAATCATGGTAGATTAATGACGACAAGTTTCGATACACGGCGTTTGAAGGGGTGAAAATAAAAAAAAGGTGTGAAAATATAGAAAGGTGGTGTATTCCATACTTTTCCAGTTAGTGCATGTAAGATTGAGCATAGCGGTTAAGCTTTGGGTATGAGAGTTGGATAGAGAACGGATTAAACTGTGTAGAAAGGCGTATCGAACGAGCTCTTCTCAGGGGAGGAAGTATGCGGTAGGAGTGCTCTGAAGAGAAGTGTCCATCGCAATAACGATAGTATAGAGAGAATGACGCAACAATTTGACGGGTAGAATGAGAATGCAGAGAGTTAGCGAGAGCGAAAGAGTTGATAAGATGAAAAATCCTAGACTCAACCTTTACAAGGAGAGCTATTTGAATTTAACCAACCCAGAAAATATGAGGGGTACTCCATACAGGGCGAACTAAACCCCTTTTAAGAGCAAGCAGCTTGGATAATGTGAAGAAATTCTGAAGAAGCTTGTTTGGAAAGAGAAGTAATGTGATCTTTCCAAGAAAGATCACAAGAAAATGGTACACCGAGAATAATAAGGATAGACGTAGGTTTTAGTTCTGTTTTCAAAGAAGGTTGTGTCGAACAGAGAGATGTAGAATTTAGTTTTTGAGGCATCGGAAACAACCATGTTTTCTCTGCTCCAATTCGAAATACGAGAAAGGTCAGAGGTTTGTTCGTCCAAGGCCACCATTCTAGCTTCAATTTAGTGCTCTCTTTTCAAACTGAAAGGAGTAATAAAGGATGGAATCATCGGCGTAGGTGTGGATAGGTGATGAAGTAATAGAGAGAAGATCATTAATGAAAAGTAGAAAAAGAGTTGGTAATAGGACAGAACTCTGATTAACATCACTAATAATAAATGTAAAGGAAAAACGATGCCCATCTACTACAGGTGCAATTGAAGGACCGAAGAAAATTAGAAAGAAGGATATATTCCGAAAGAGGAAAGTCTGTGAATCCAGTCTTTGTGTTAGACTGTACTGAAGACTTTCGCTAAGTCCAGAGCTACAGCAAAAGTTACATCGAAACACCGAAGAGCGGAGGACCAAGAGTCTGAGAGAAGAGAAAGAACAAGCTCACCAATAGAGCTTTACGAAAGCCATATTGGCTATCAGAGATAATAAAATTTTAAGAAATGATATGTTTTCAAAACTTTCTGTCAAAAGATAAATACAAAAACTTTAGAAGGAACTGAGGTTAAGGAAATAGGACGATATTTTTAGGCTTATATATATATATATATATATATATATATATATATATATATATATATATATATATATATATATATATATATATATATATATATATATATATATATATATATATATATATATATATCCTATTTATAAATATCAGAACAAATGCAAAATATTATTATTATTATTATTATTATTGTTGTTGTTGTTGTTGTTGTTGTTGTTGTTGTTGTTGTTGTTGTTGTTGTTATTATTTTTTATTATTATTATTATTATAAATTATTATTATTATTATCATATTATTATTATTATTATTATTATTATTATTATTATTATTATTATTATTATTATTATTATTATTATTATCATTATAGAACATATTTTTTATCTGTGCAACGGAACACCTGAGCGAAATAGAGCTACCCTAAATGTGGCTTGGCACACCTGTCACTTACCAGACAAATGTTTTCGTCTCAAAACAGATGCTCTCAAGTAAGTACTTTTTCATTCATTCTTAAACCAGAGGCGTGACACACACAAACAAACAAACACAAAACGAACCGGGAGGTGTCAAGGGGGTTGGGGGAGGATGGAGGGTGTGGGGTGGAAAAGGGGAGGGGAACAACACGTTGGTGAGAAATTTTAATTTTTTAAACATTGTCTTTGTTTATTTAAGTGACATTATCATTTTGTTTATCAATCATACCTCTGAATGTTTGATATATATATATATATATATATATATATATATATATATATATATATATATATATATATATATATATATATATATATATATATATATATATATATATATATATATATATATATATATATATATATATATATATTATATATATATTCCTTCTAAAGACGTCATTTCTGCACTCTGAGCTTAATACGAAGAAGGCGTACAGTCCCAATGGTATTCCTCCTGTGGTTCTCAAAACTTGTGTTTCCGAGCTTGTAAACTGCCATGGTAAACTATTTCGTCTTTGTCTTTTTACTTCGACCTTCCCTTTTTGCTGGAAACATGTGGGCATTCAGCCTATGCCGAAGAATGCGGATCCCTCTCAACACTCCAACTACCGTCCCATTTCTTTGACCTCCGTTCTCTCTAAAGTTTTCGAATCTATCCTTAACAGGAAGATTTGGAAACATCTCAATTCTTCTAATCTTATCTCTGATCGCCAGTATGGATTTTGTAAGAAACGCTCTACTGGTGATCTTCTTTCCTTCTCTCTGACTCTTGGTCCTCTGCTCTTCTGCATTTCGGTGAAACTTTTGCTGAGGAGCTGGTCAATTCGAAAACCTTTGATAGAGTCTGGCACAAAACGTTGATTTCTAAACTTTCCTCTTTCGGTATCTATCCTTCTCTCTGTCATCCCTCTAATTTCTTTTCTGGTCGTTATGTAGAAGATGTTGTAGACAGCCACATGTCTTCCTTTAAATCTATTAATACTGGTGTTCGTCAGGGTTCTGTAATATCCCCAGCACTTTTTCTGCTTTTCATTAATGATCTTCTTTCTGTTATTACTTCATCTAATATCCACTTTTATGCAGATGACTCCTCCTTTCATTATTCCTCTCAGTTTGAAAGACGTCCCTCCCAACAGCAGTTAATAGACTCGAGAATAGCGTCCTTGGAGCAACAAACCTCTGATCTGTCACGTATTTCAAATTAGAGCAGAGAAAACATGGTAGCTTTCAATGCCTAAAAAACTCAGTTCATCCATCTTTCCACTCGACACAATCTTCCACAAAACTTTGATATCTTCTTCGCAAACACACACTTCAAATCTTCATTTGTTTTCAGTATTCACGGTGTATCATTTTCTCGTGATCTTTCTTGGAAAGATCACATTACTTTTCTTTTTGAACAAGCTTCTAAGAGGTTGGGTGTTCTGAGGCCCCTTCAGAATTACTTTACTCCACCCCAGTTGCTTGCTCTCTATAGGGATGTTGTTCGTCCTTGTATGGAGTATGCTTCACACATCTGGGTGGTTCCACTCATACAGTTCTCCTTGAGAAGTTAGAGTCTAGGGCTTTTCGTTTCACCAACTCTCCTGCTCTTAGTAACTCTCTTCAATCTCTTTCTGCCACTCGAATTGTTGTGTCACTCTCTCTATACTACAGCTATTAAAACGGACAGTGCTCTTCTCAGCTCTCTCTTCGCATACCTCCTCCATTGAGAAGAGCTCGTAAGATACGCCTTTCTACACAGTTTTATACTCTCTCTGTCTAACTCTCCGATCCCAGACTTAACCTCTATGCTCAATCTTACACATACTCTATTAGTAAAGTCTGGAACACACTCCCTTTGTCTGTTTTCCCACCTTCCTTTGACTTGCATACTTTCAAATGCCGTGTGTCTGGACAGGTCGGCCCCCTTCGACCAGGATAGAGTTTTTCTAACTCCAGTGGAATTTGATAGGACTCCTGCCTTTTCCCATCGGAGGATATATATATATATATATATATATATATATATATATATATATATATATATATATATATATATATATATATATATATATATATATATATATATATATATATATATATATATTAGATTACATAAGAACGCAATTAAAAAAGAAATCTGTGAGGCATTATTTTAGTCTAAGATCTCAATAACCATTCCAACGTTAATTGTCAGACGTTTCTCTCCGTTAAATACATTGAAAAACGTTTTTATTAATTTCACGTCTAAACTTCGTCTTCCGTTAAACCGTTAAATGAAGCCGTAACGAGAAGAGTTCCATTTTCTCTCTCGGTTGTAGTGCAAACAATTGTCTTCGTAGGAGGTAAATTAAAATTTATTTTTATTTTTGCTATATATATATATATATAT
This sequence comes from Armadillidium nasatum, assembly GCA_009176605.1. Lineage (NCBI taxonomy): Eukaryota > Metazoa > Arthropoda > Malacostraca > Isopoda > Armadillidiidae > Armadillidium > Armadillidium nasatum. Next base: position 32,999 of record SEYY01008491.1, on the reverse strand, counting down.
ATATATATATATATATATATATATATATATATATATATATATATATATATATATATATATATATATATATATATATATATATATATATATAATGTTTCCATATTGGAAATTAAAGTCTGCTATTGGGCTCGAACCAACAACCTTTAAGATAGTAAGTCTTGCAATTAATCACTAGGCCATGACGGTTCAGAAGAAAATCAAATTGGAACTGCTCATGATCTACAGTCATGACGTCAATTTCAAAGGACTCCCCTGACCGCAACTCAGGAAAAGGGCAACGAGGTCAAAGGTCGAATTCCTCACTCATAGGCACTGGAAATAATCTGTGAAATGTTATAGTGGACTTTAAACTTTATTATATTACTGTATGTTCAGTGTTCAGTTGCTTCAAATAAATCCTACGGTTGTTAACTAATCGTGATTTGGCGAAATGCAATCCCAGGTGGAAGGTGTAAGTAAGGATCCTCTAGACTCTAGAATCTAGCTTCTCTTTCTAACCTTTTCGATCTCAGTACGATTTTCGATTCTCAAGGTCAAGTGCTGAATTATACATTCTCATCTTACCGATCTTCTGTCCTAAGTTTATTGGGAGTCTTTTGTATTTGCGCTTGTGGAGTCTTGTGTCGTGGCTCTTGCCATATCAATGACGTTTGACCAGATATGACATTATCTGTTCTCTAAACTTCTTTCCTTTGGGTTTCCTTCTTCATTCAATCAAATCTTTTCTTTCAAATCGTTCCATGTTTGCAGTTTTGACGTAAAAATTTTCTCTTTCATCTTTTAATGTTGTTGCTTCTAAAGGTTCCGTTTTGTCTCCTAATTTATTGTTATTTTTGATTAATGACCTTCCCAGTTTCATTCATTTCTATTTACTATTATCCCAACCGACTAAAATCTCCATTTTCATCTCATTCCAATTTGACCACTCTTTTGCATGTAGAATTGATTCTCGGGTTCAACTTTCAAATTCAACTCGACTTCATCAGGATAGAATTTTTCATTGCCTCAGCGTCAAACTCTTGATTTTCGACTGTTTAAAACTTAAATTCTGCAAATTTTATTCTCTAATGTATCTCCTAGTTTTCCTTTTTCGTTTGACGGTTATACTACCTCACCTATTGTCAAAAAAGCATCCTTAGCCTTAATGAGAATTAACAATACATTGTTTATTAAACCTCTACTAACAATGGCTACTAAGGCAGCTCTAAAAAAAAAATATGAATTTTTTTTTCATATTGAGAATTCTACTCTTCCGTAAAATTACTCCAACTAAAAGGATCTTATCCCCCCTGTATAGAGTACTGTTCACACATCTGTGATGGATTCTGTTCCACCCACCTTTTCTGATAGATATGATTTCAATTAAGGTCAAAAAGTTAATAAATACATTGTTCTTTACTTTCTAACTTCCATGACCCCTTGCCTCTACAAGGAGACATTAGGGCTCTATTTCATTTCAGTAGATTCTACGACGGCAAGTGTTCAAGGGGGTTCTTCCCTCTCATTCCACAAACTTTGCAACGCCTTCGTTACATTATATTTTTTGCACGAATTTTGTGCAGAGATAAGCATTTTCCTCTTTTTCCAAGTCACTTTTTGTTGATTTTTTTAAAAAAATTTTACATTTCCTTTTTTAATTAACCTTCTTAGACTTTAAATCTTGCATCCATCCACACTGGAAAAATTTGTTTTCGGATAGGTATCGAGTAAGTATTTTTTTATCATTATATCTTTATAATATATCTTTATATTACATTATATCTTTTTTTTATCATTATATCATTATATCATTATATCATTATATATTTTTATCATTTTTTTTATCATTATATCTATATCTTGTCCCTTAAAACATCCACCCTTTTGTATATATATTATATATATATATATATATATATATATATATATATATATATATATATATATATATATATATATATATATATAATATATATATATATATATATATATATATATATATATATATATATATATATATTACAGAACAAAAAAGTTTAGAGCTAGAAAAAAATTGAAGAATGGATAACTTTGGGACTAATTTTGATAATGAAGTCGTTTTGGTTAAATGAAGAAATCATGAGAAAAAGAACATCTTATTTTAAGATAAATAAAACAAAAATAAATTATAGAAAACACTGACCAATAATAACATCCAAATATATGATAGGATGACCATAAAGAAAGCAGCCTCTTACAATCTATTAAATGTAAGAAAATTATTCGTAATATTTTATTTTCGCTTATGTATTGTGGTTTTTTTGGTTTAAATCACCTAAAAAAAAGTTGTTGTTTTTTTTGGGGGGGTTTATTTGGTTTATTTTAACGAAAGTAAAATGAAAAGAAGCTTAAAGCAAAATATATAGCTTTTACATTTATTATTATTATTATTATTATTATTATTATTATTATTATTATTATTATTATTATTATTATTATTATTATTATTATTATTATATATTATATATTATATATATATATATATATATATATATATATATATATATATATATATATATATATATATATATATATATATATATATATATATTATATATTATAATTATTTATACAATATGAAAGTTTAACTGAGTATTCAAAAATTTATTGGTTATAGACCAAAAAGCTATTTTAAATAAGGGCAAAAAAAATATATTAAAATGTAATATTTTATCACTTATATATATATATATATATATATATATATATATATATATATATATATATTATATATATATATATATATATATATATATATATATATATATATATATATATATATATATATATATATATATATATATATATATATATATATATATATATATATATATATATATATATATATATATATATATATAAGACTAGAATTCTAGAACATAAAATTAAAATATTTTTTTTATACATCACCACCGCTCACGGTCACAGTCAAAGCCCTTAACGCAAATTTCTAAGGTGAGGACATATGTGGGCTTTACAGAAACTGATGCCAAATTCGGCAGGAAACTCAGAAAATGGGAGAGAGTTCCACAGAACAGAGGTGGCTAACAAGAAGGAGGCATCACAGCTGACAAGCCTGGAGTTGCCTATGTCTACACAAAATTTCTGTGCAGACAATGCACCCCTTGTGCTACGAGGACTCCTTGAATGTTGGAGGCATACGAGGGGATAGATCCCTAGAGCATTTGCCACTGAAGTACCTATAGAAAAAAGACAAGGCAAAAACGTCACGTCGCAAAGATAAAGGGTCAAGTGAATTAGAAAGAGCGGAACATTTTATTAGTCTTTTAGCTTTTGACTCAACCTTATCCAAAAGATAGGGGAAACCTGAATCGCCCCATATTTGAGAGCAGTACTCCATACAAGGGCGGATGAGGCCATAGTATAATTGGAGTAACTACAAAGAAAAAAAAATTTTTCTCGCAGTCTAAACAGGACTCCCAGTGGTTGCCCTAGCAATCTCTGTGATGTTAGGTTTCCAAGACATTTTTTTGTTTCTGTGAAGGCCAAGGATGTTTATATTGTCAACAGGAGAGACGGGAACACCACGAAAGAAATAGGACAGTTAGGAGGTGTCTTTGAGAGACAGATTTCAAGATGTTGAGTTTTTAAAGAGTTGAATTTCACAAGGTTGAGACGGCCCCATTGGGAAATACTATCCAGATTAGCAAGAATGGAATAGAAAAGATGAAAACGAGAGTCAATTCTGAATGCAAAGGAAGGAGCAGATTTGAAGTGAGTAGAAGAATGGAGGGTCGAGTCATCGGCATATGAGTGAGAAGTGCTAGATGAGCAACTGAGAAGATCATTAATGAAAAGTAGGAATTGAGTAGGAGACAAGATAGAACCCTAAGGAACACCACTATTGACAGGAAAGAAAGAAGAAGTCGCTCCATCAACAGCAGCCGAAATGGAACGATTAGAAATAAAACTAGACCTAAGTCCCTAAGACCTAGACCCATACATGGTCCCCAAGGGCAGAAGACCATAAATCTTTGAGATAGGAAATATAATAATACCCTTTAATAAAAAAATAAAAGATTTATAATTTTACAGTAAATTTATATATATATATATATATATATATATATATATATATATATATATATATATATATATATATATATATATATATATATATATATATTATATATATATATATTCTTTATCTTTAACTTCTCCCAGGAAGGGTCTTAGCCCTGTCAGAGGGACCAGCATCTTTTTTCCTTTATGCATCTGCCCATAAAAGATCCCATTTTTCGACTCTTTGGTTTCAACACGAATCTTCTTCAAACTATCAGGTAGGATTTTTACCTTTTAATTAAGGGGGTCTTCTAGTATTACCTTCCATCAAACTTCTAAATATTTTCTTCCAGAACCCACCTGAAAATTATACTTTTAGAAGCTATGGTTTCTGTGTTGGTTATATATATATATATATATATATATATATATATATATATATATATATATATATATATATATATATATATATATATATATATATATATATATATATATATATATATATATATATATATATAATATATATATAAGTATGAAACCACTTATGTGGTTTCATACTTACGTATTTTTCTGCAGGTCTTTGGGGATAGTAACTGACCCGCTGCCCCACATCCGGGCGAGGTCGGGGAGGTCCTTTGAGATTGTCTACATGGCGGTTGTTCATGAGCTTTCTCAAATGTGATTTCCTTTTGTACCTTCGTGGTGTGGTGGTTAGCGCTTTGACTTACCATCGTAAAGGTCAGGGTTCGAATCCCCAATAGCAGATTATATATATATATATATATATATATATATATATATATATATATATATATATATATATATATATATATATATATATATATATATATATATATATATATATAGGGCTGGCTGGGAAGTAAATGAAGACGATTGTAAAGTGATGAAAGGATCTTTTGTTTCATCAATGGCGGTTTATCACCGGTTTAAATTACGCGCCTTTTGTTACCTAACGATCAATTTTATGACGTCATCATTGTAAGGGAAGAATGCGCGCCAATTAAAATCCGAAATGTTAAAAATGGTTCCAATCTTTTAATCGCTGTAATTGGAGGATTTATTTGCCGAATATTAATGTTCAGATTTTTTTGATTTTTTTTTTATATATATGTAATTTCTCTTTTGGAAATAAAATAAAAATGAAATTATAAATGTAAATAAATAAATAAATAAAAAATAAAATAAAATAAAATAAAATAAAAATTTCATATTTGATTTTATATTCTAAGCGACTTTTAAACTTTTACGAATATTTTTTTTTTTTTTTTTTTTTTGAAATAAAATTTTTTGATGAAGATTAAAGGCTCTTCGTTTTCCGCCAGGAACAATTTTCCTTCTTTTCATTTACGTTACGTTTGTAAGGCACTATTAAATGCTGAAGAATGATTGAAGGCTGCAAGAGTATCTAATAAAGAGGAAGAAAAAGAAAAAGAAAAAAAAAGAAAAGAAGAAGAAAAAGAAAGGGGAGGGCAAATATTAAAAGAAGGAAAAGAGGGAGGGAGGTAGAAGAAAAAGAAGAAGAAGAAGAAGAAGGAGAGGGCAAATTTTATAAGAAGAAAGAAAAGAGGAAGGGTAGAAGAAGAAGAAGAAGAAGAAGAAGAAGAAGAAGAAGAAGAAGAAGAAGAAGAAGAAGAAGAAGAAGAAGAAGAAGAAGAATTGAAAAAAAGATAAAACGTAGTAGAGAAAAAGATAAAGAAGTATAGAATGATTTCTATCGCTATGGTTTGTATCAGACTTTTGAAATAGAAGAATTTCCATCCTCGATTCTGGACACATCAAAAGAATAAGCGAAAGGAATTGCAAAATCTCTTTCAAAAAGCTCTAAATGATCACATGTGGACTTCTTCATTGAAAGAGGCAAGATACAGAGGAAGATTCATACTGAAGATTTCAAAGGCACAAGAGATATTCGAATTTCTACTCCGAAGTTGAATATTAATTTTCTTGATCAGTTTTCCAAAAAGAAACAAATGAAGATCGTTTTTACTTTTGTATTAAATGAATATTCAAAATGAAAAGAAAAAAATGGACAATTATGCCAAAAATCGAAGAGATTTACTGATAACATTTTGTACATTGAATAATATTTTTTTTGCTATATCTTTATTCAATATTTAAATAATATATTTAAGATAAAATTTTATTAAAACAATATTTCTAAAAAAAGAAAAAAATTATTATTATTATATTAAAGTAAAATATTTTACCTATCTGAATAACATTATATAAGCAAAGTATCGCATAATAAAGGCATTAATAATCCTATAGTATAATATGTCCTTCATTTTATTGTTAATAATTGTGGTCAACAATTAATTATTCAAATTTGAAACAAAAAATATCGATTTAAAAGTATCGATTTTGCCTTTCAACAGCCCAAAATGCTGTTGCTTTCTGTTCAAATAAAAGTTATATGAGAATAAGCACGGTGAAGAACAGTTGCGGTATTAGGGTATGTGACTCGTTGGGTATGATGGGAAGTTGGGTACTTTGGTCACATGACCTGACCTCCCAGTTCGTTAATGTGAATCAGTTCTAACAATTAAACAAGGAAAATTGCATTTTTTCTTTAGATACTCACACACACACACACACACACACACACACACACACACACACACAACACACATATATATATATATATATATATATATATATATATATATATATATATATATATATATATATATATATATATATATATATATATATATATATATATATATATATATATCAAATAAATCCGGCTTTAAAAAGCTCACCTTTAGAATTTCATTTCTACTATATATTAATATATTTTTATAAACATTCTACAGTACACTCAAATACATACGTACTTATATCATACATACATTCCTACATTCCTACATACATACATACATATACATACATACGATAATGAATATATATACATATATATATATATATATATATATATATATATATATATATATATATATATATATATATATATATATATATATATATATATATATATATATATATATATATATATATATATATATATATATATATATATATATATATATATATATATATATATATATATATATATATATATATATATATATATATATATATATATATAAACTATATTATATATATATATATATATATATATATATATATATATATATATATATATATATATATATATATATATATATATATATATATAATTAAATTTTAGTAGGTTTTATTTTAAAGTATAACGTAAATAAAATATAAAATAATCTTTTTATTTATTTGAGAGTATTTTTGGCCACTATTTTAAAATAATCCGACTTCATTTTTAAATAAAACTCATCTTTTGGCATAATAAAGAGATTTACACGCTCCATTATCTTTCGAATAATAATGCTTTTTTTCTTTTTCTTTTTCTTTTTTTCTTTTTCTTTTTTCTTTTCTTTTTTTCCTTTTTTTCTTTTATTTCTTTTTCTTCTTTTTTTTTCTTTTTTTTTTCTTTTTTGACAAGGAAAAGGTTTATTTTTGAAGAGGGAAAGCGACACCACACCAATACTTTTTTTTTTAATAAAAATTATAAAAGTTATTTTTTCTTGGATTTTGTCAATTTTTATGGAAAAACCTTACTGAAAGGTGGAGTAACTCTCTCTCTCTCTCTCTCTCTCTCTCTCTCTCTCTCTCTCTCTCTCTCTCTCTCTCTCTCTAAATCTGGAAATAATGCTTAAAAAACGATGTAAAACACCATTTGGTTTCATGTCACTGAGGCTAATCCCAAATGTCGATTCCAGGGTCGAAACATGTTAACTACAGTGATTATATTCAAAGTGCTGAAACTTTAATGCAAAATATTAATATTAATACTCTGAAATTTTCTTTTCATATCATTGAATATTAATTTCGTTACCAAAAGATTTAAAAACGTGATAAATCAGACCCCAACTTTAAAAAAAAAAAAAATAAAAAAATAAAAAAAATTTTTAAAAAAATTCCCAAAGATAAAAGAATGGTTTCTAAGTTTCAAGAGAAACCAAATAAAGTAAGAAAGCTGATAAGATATTTGGTATGTTTGATTGTTTTGACAAGTTCATAAAAAGAATACAGTCCAAATGTGCCACTAACATTCCTGTGACAAAATGGGATTCATTTGAAGGTCAGAAACAACACGAAAACAAATTAGTTTTATTAAGTTGAACTCCCGGGGAACAACGTTACTCAATTTTTTTTTTTTTTTTTTAAGCAGAAAATCATTGGGTAAAGGGTGACAAAAGAAGTGAACCGCTAACGAACCAAGATCTTCCATTACATTCACTGATGTTAAAGAAAATGTAATTAAAATTCCTTCAGAAGAAAGTGAATATGATCCAGAAATTGAACTAACAGAGAATAATATATATATATATATATATATATATATATATATATATATATATATATATATATATATATATATATATATATATATATAATATATATATATATATATATATATATATATATATATATATATGTTGGCAATAACTGAAAAAACTATATGTTCATAGAAAGCCTGACTAAAAAACAGGAAAAAAATGTTAGAGAAAGTAGTGAATAATGGTTATGGTACGGGTCTAATATTTTGGAAAGTTAGACAATCAAATAACACATTTGAGGGAAGTGCCACAAAATACCTCAATTAACTCAATTTATGAAAATGTCTATAAAATATTTTGCATAAACAAAGTAAGGAGTAAGATAATAGCTAAAGTCAGAGTCACAAAACTTGCAATATTTTCCTATGCTACGATTATAGTCATTAGATTAATTGGTGTAGAGAAAACCCCCTCATTACTTTTCTTATATAATATTATGCTCCTTCTCATTTTCTTGGTTAATATTTCAAATAAATTGGACGAAATCTTATTTCTTCTTGTGACTGTAAATTGACATTTGAAATACGTGTAACTGAAGAATATTTTCCAATCAGAAACCAACGAAAATAATATCACTTGTAGCTTTTTCAAAAGAAATGCAATGGGAGAAAATTCTTGGAAATTGCAATCTATTTCTTTTGGATTTTTATATTTGAAAAACATGAATTGATTGATGTCTTCTTTTTAGCGAAAATGCATTTCAAATTATATATTTTATAAATAATAATGATACATATCGCCACATAAATTTACATTTCTTCGCAGAGGTTTTAAAGTTTTTTTTTATAAACTTTGATGTACCAATGGTGGCGAGGAACTCACTGACAGCTGTATCACACCCCTGACTTGAAATCTCTTGGTAAAACTTTTTATTAAACTTGAAATCATTTATCTAGACGTAACATAACCATTCAGGTACTTCATTTTAGATTATAGTATTATTCCTTGATTACTTGCTACCATAATGTTGTTTCCTTATTCTTTTAAATCGAAGCTAAGAAAATCTTCAAAATTCGAAAACAGTTTGATTTATCACATTTTACTCGCTCTTTTATCACAGAAAGGAAGGATGGCAAATTTACATGAGTTCAATGCAGGTCATAGAAGAATTATTAATGTCATTCTTACGAGATTGAACTTGCCTCGAGAAAGTTGACCTATACCTTTTGCCTTTTAAATCATAAAATGAACAGTTATGTCTAGCCAAGAGCTATACAATTTTACATAAAAACTTTTCCCAGCTGATACCATGGATAATCGCTTTGATACATTAATTATTAATTATTACCGGAGAACAAAATAATCAGTTTTATTGTTCCTGGAATTTTATATCTTACTCTAATTATTTTTATGACACTTTTTTTATTCTAAAAGCTCTATTTTTTAAAACGTCATTACCTACTTTATTCCCCTTAGGGAATAGTATCTTGAGTTTTTCTAACCATAAATGCATCTGCTTAATTTAATTTTAAATAGGATTTTTTGCTGATGAGACTGTTTTGCTTGTGAACTGCACTTACACTAACGTGTAGTTTTCTTGTCACAGGTATCAACATGGATTATATTCACTAAGAAATTGTTTAAATCATCCTTAAATGTTTTGTTTCATTTGCAAGTACTTTTATTGAACAGAGAAAAAAATTACTAATTTTGTTAAAAAATAAAAGACTTATTTTGTCTTTTTCAAAATACAAGTAGGAAACAAGATAAGTCATGGGAATCTTATGATGTGTGTAAAGAGAGTACGAAGGAGATGCATAAATCTTAGAATATAAAATTTATTGAGAGAATAGAGAACCCAATGTGATAAATGTTAGTTTTGTTTAGTGAATTTAAAGGACACCAATGGTCATAACAGGAACATATAGACTTATCCTTTTATAGACTCCGATAGAAGATCTGTTACACAATCAGATGAGATACTTGTCTCATCAATCGTTCAACTTCCATAGTCTCGTAAAGAAGAGGATGAACCATCTATTGACAAAGAAAACACTTGTGAGCAAACTTCTAATGATTTTGATGGCCAGTCGTCAGTTGTAGAAGATATTAGTGAGAACGAATCCAAGGACTTCAAAAAGGAACTGAGTCTTTTAAAGAAAATCGACCAAATGTTAATTTTCATGCTGGAAGAAAAAAATTTCCAGTTACAGGGAACCAAAATTACGTTATATAGCTACATAAATAGATCTACTGCCATGCTTTTAAAAGAGAGCGATTTTGTTTTCTGCAATAATGTGTAAGGATTGCAGATGAAACCTGACGTATCGGAATATACTCCAAGTAAATGACAGGTATTTATATAAAACTCCAAACGGAACCTGAAATGTCTTTTTTAGCATAATGGCAACATATACAAATCAATCTCAATTGGTCACTTAGTTGGTATGGGTGGAGAGCACAGGATAGTAGGCCTAGTACAAAAAGAGATATAACGACGAGAACGTGTGGGTCTAAATATTGTGAATCTTCTCCTTGCCAGAAGCGGAGGTATACCAAGTCAATCAAGTATTCGTGCGTTACATGTTTTTTGCTAGTAGAGAGGAAGTTGAATATTGGGTGAAAAGACAATGATCTCTTAGAGAAAACACCGTGGGTGAAAAAAAATATCATCAGAGAACTTTGGTTGACACAGAAAAGATCATGTTTGCCACCACTGGTCATCCAAGTAGGTTTGATGAAACAATTTATTGAGATAAACAATTCATAAAGGTGTTAAGTAGAGATAGAGTGGTTTTTTTTTTTTTTTTTTTTTGTTATCATGAAAAAAAAAATCTCCATCGTTGAGCATGAAAAATCTGAAAGCAAGTATTTTTGATGAAAATTCGGAAACTCATAAAAGATCTACTCTTCCAAGATCCAATGAACAACATTAAGGCATGTGTGTGGTCATCGTTTTGTATTATTATGAAGAATATCCTAGAGTCAAAAAGTCAATAAAATAAAAAAATAAAAAATAAATAAATAAATAAAATGAAATAATAAATAAATAAAAATAAAATAAAATCAATAACTGCTGTGCATTCGTGGAGGATATGCTCACTTCATTTTATAAAATTGGTTGTAAAAATTTCATCAAACTACATTACCTTCAGAGTTATTTTGATCGTTTCCCATAAAACCTGTGATTTACGTGAGTAACAGGGTGAAAGATTTTACCTAAAGTTAATGACCATGAAGAAACGGTACCGTGGATGATAGGATACTCATATGATGGCAGATTGCTGCTGGAGCATCCAACAAGAATGTCCAGTCAAATCACTTCTCAAGAAATCTCAGAAACACTCTTTATGTCAGGTGTCTCTTTGGAAAAACTTTTATTGTTTTCCTTGTTTCCTGCTAGTTTCAATTTAATAATTAGGTTTGGCATCTTAGGTTTTGGATTGGCAGTCAACAATTTTATAATATAATAATATCTATAAAATTATCAAGATATATATATCATATGGAAGCCGTGCTGTTCAGGAGGATTTGATATCATTCTTGGAATCAGTCACCTCAATGTATCCATAAAGTGGTTTAACATTTAATTCATCAAAATTAATGTTATCCAATTTTAAAATTTAATCTATTTATGGAAATTATTAATTTCTTTATATAAAATTTTCATTTTGGTTTATTTTTGATACGAATATTAAATTCTCGTTTTTTAATTTTTAGTAAAAGTAAATTAATTAAAAACTTAATTTATATTTAGATCAAAGATTTAAAAAAAAAAAAAAAAAAAAAAAAATTTTTTTTTTTTTTTTTTTTTTTTTTTTTTTTTTTTTTAAAAAAAAAAATGATTTTTTTTTTAATTATTTAATTTTGAAGTCATTTTATTTTTAATATATTTATTTATTTTTTGATAGGGTGGAGTTGGAAATAAATAAAACATATTATTCAAAAAATTTTGATTTTTAATAAAATATAAATTAAATGATTCACAAATTCAAATTTTCCTTCATTTTTTTAAATTACTTTTATAATTTTATTTGCTCAATGACACCCAAACTATAATAATAATAATAATAATAATAATAATAATAATAATAATAATAATAATAATAATAATAGAAATTATATTTTCCTTTATTTTAATATCAGTTGAATTTTCTCTTCCAATTTTCCAAAAGATTTTTTGTTCTTCTATTTGCTGACCGGTTTCTTTCGCCAACTTCTAATATCATCAAATCTTAGATGATGGAAGATGAATGATTTATTTTAAGACGTTAAGCCAAAAGCTAAAATTATAAATTTTGAAAAATTATTAATATTTAGGTATTAATTAATGGAAATTTAGATTTTGTGATTCACATGAAGAGCGTAAAATTTCAAGTGAAATGGATAAACGCTAGTATGTTACATCTGTCAATCAACCAGTCGCGAAGTCAGTAAATGTCGACGTACAGAAAGACTCAGGTAAATAAATTTGCCCAAGATGATGACCAACCAAACAGGCATCAGCCGTCTTCTTAATTAAAAGATATTTGGATGATTTCATTATTAATTTTGTTGTGAAGCTATATTAAAAGCTGGAAGAAATTGGTTATCTGAACAA
>SEYY01008491.1:7500-15000 GCA_009176605.1 Armadillidium nasatum | reverse complement strand
GTATTTAATTAATAGTCAGGTTTAGGATGAAGCTAATTTTAATTATTTCTAGTATCCAACATGCTATATTATTTTAATTTTATTAATTTTCTGTTTTTTAGTTAAAATTTTTTAATTATACTTCATAAATTTGCATTTACCTTTGTGATTTAAAATTGCAATCTTCTTCTTTTTCTTCTTCTTCTTCTTATTATTATTATTATTATTTATTATTATTATTATTATTATAATTGGAGCTTCTTTCTTATAGGTACTTTACACAATGCTGTACTGTTAGTGAATGGATAAGGATTACCCTCAACGTCTCTCATAAATACAAATAGGGTTTAGATATGACTTACTCAGTGGTAAATAATGTACACCTCAATATGTTATCACATTCCTCTTCGGTGGTATATGAACAACTCTTAGTTTAGGGTCTTTTGTATTCCCCACGTATTGATGTTCTATAATACCTGTATATATGTATGACATGCTTGGATTCTGCAACAATTCTGTAGGGTTACACACAAATTGTATCGAGTTTGTAGATTCTCCTTTGGTAACCTTTTGCTTTAAATACTCCTCCATAGCAGGCATATTCCTCAGTAAATTATGCAAATACGATTTGGTTTGTGAAACAAGCTTTATTGTATCATCTAAAGGTGATTCTGGAACGTAAAAACAATTACGGAACCAGCCTGAATATTGGAAACTAAATGAATTTCTATCTTTCAAATTTTCATGTATTATAAATCTTAGAGTTATTAGTTCATAATATTTGTTCGGTGCTTTATAGGTTTGAACTAATGAATCTTGGCAAATACGGCTTAGTAAAAGTCTACTATTTAAGAATCCGAGTAGGTCAGGGAATAATTTGTATATACCCCTCCTTTACAGAAACCTCCTTCCAATAATAGTTAATATTAACCTTTTCACATCGGTTAACTTCAAAGTATTTTTAACAAACTTAATGCTCCTAAAATCAGGAAAGTTGTAAGTTTTGAAGTAACTTCAAATCAATTCAGGCAGACTATTTCTTTTATGTAGTTCTCCAATTCTATAAGGAATATCAACTTGGCGATAAAGTCCGAAACTTTATTATCAGGATGTAAATCCATATAAGAAAAGAAAGGCAGTGATAAGCAAAAATGATCTGCTCTATTCATGATCTCAATTTAGAATGGTTAATATTAAAAATGGATTGTTACATTATTAATTGCCGGAACCAGAAATGGATTGTTACATCATTAGTTACCGAAACCAGAAATAGATTATTACATTATTAATTGCCGGTACCATTTCTGGTACCGGCAATTAATAAAGCTCATTAGTTTCTGGAACCAGAAATGGATTGTTGCATCATTAGTTATCGGAACCAGAAATGGATTGTTACATTATTAGTTATCGGAACCAGAAGTGGATTATTACATTTTTAGTTAAAGGAACCAGAAAGGGATTGTTACATCTTTAGTTGTTGAAATCAGAAATAGATTGTTACATCATTAGTTGCGAAACTAGAAATGGATTGCTACATTATTAGTTGCTAATGATGTAACAATCAATTCCTGGTTCCAGTACCTAATGATGTAACTCCATTTCTGGTTTTGTCAACTAATGATGTAACAATCTATTTCGGATTCCAGAAATGGATTGTTACATCTTGTGTTTTTTGTACTTTTAAACCCTATTATCATTTCTATTTTATAAGGTTGTTTAGGATCGAAACGTGTTTTCTGCACCTCCTACTTATAGAACCTCCCTTTCACGAATTCTCCTTTTAAATCCTTAAGATAATGTAATTTTAACCTATCACGTAGGAAATCTTTCAACTTACCCAATGAAACAAACACCTCCTGAGACCAATTACCCCGTATATCCTTTCCTAAACTTATCCGTACGCAAACATAATCTCCTACTTTAATGCCTATAACATTTTTTTATTTCAAGTTTTTTGTTATTCATTACAAGTCTTGTTGATAACATTTCTAACAGGGTCTTGTTTATCGTACGATGATATGAACAGTTATATGAATAGGTCACGTGCGATAAAATATCGAGATTCTTAAATGTATTTATTTTAGTGAAATACTTATACATTCTTTCTTTGATGGTTCGTCGTACACCATCGACAATTGCAGCTTTATTTACAGGAAAAGTATTGTAATAACTTGAATCGTTATTCAGTTATCCAATATTCTATTCATTTTATTACTATTATTATATTATATTATTATATGTTATTATATTATTATTATAATAATATTATTATTATTCAATAGCATCTTATTCGTCCACATATAGAAAGGATTTATTTCATCCTCTTTAATTATTTTTCTCACAGATTTAGCGACAGGAACCCTTTCTTATCTTTTAGAGGTTTTAACCATAAATATCTCTGGTACACGTTGACAAATAATATGTACCGAAAATTATTATTTTAAGAACTATATTTAATCATATCTGTTTTTAAGAACTATATTTAATCATATCTGTTAAATCTAACTACCACGTGTGGACAGTATCAAAACTTCGTTTTAAGACTCTTAAATTATTTATATGTATACTTATGTATCGTGTTTGAATCTTTGTCCGATAAATATTCTTTCAAATCTTTTTTTATTTATATGTGGAAACTGTGAAGCGAATCTAGAATTATTTATACTATTGGGATAACTTATATTTTAATAATATTTCTCAACCACTTCCCTCCGATTCATGATTAATAATAAACACACAAAACAATTTATAAAACACGAAAGGAAATAAATTATTTATTCATTTTAAAGCGTACACAATAAAAATACAGACATTTATTCAGTATACATAAAAATTCGTGAAAATAAAAATGAAAATTCATTAAAATAAAAGTACAAAATGAAAAATATAAAAATAAAAATAATTAATTTAAATTAACATTTTTCAAAATAAACTTAGAATAGAAATAAAAATATAAATAAGAATAAAATAAAAATATAAATAAACATTTTTAAAATAAATTTAGAATAATAATAAAAAATAAATAAAATAAAATAAAGTTAACAATTTGAGAAAAAATGCAAGTAAATCAAATTTTAGTAAGTTAAAATAATGCAAAAAATAAAATAATACAAAAGATAAAAGTTGATATTTATATAAAGATGAATTGCATATTTGCTGTAATTTTTTTTTTTTTTTTTTTAATAGCCAGGAACGAAAATATTAACTATCAATTGATATCTGAGACTCTACGTTGTCTATGAAATGATAATAATAATAATAATAATAATAATAATAATAATAATGGGCTTATGAGAGTACCGTTACCTGACTTGATTCTATTGTGATTGATTCAGGTTTGTAAGGATTATGTCTGTAATAGGCGTAGGATCATAGAGGTTCTGGGATTAGTTCATTGGCACCGTCCGGGTGAGATCCCATAAGCGCACTGTATTATATGTTTGTATCTAGTTAACCAGTTACACCTTGCGGGTATTAGGCTTAGCCGCTAGGGACTGAGCGGTATGCTTATATACAAATATCCTAGTCCAGATCCGGAGACCGTACATGGTGAGGATATGATAGATGACGTGATTACGAGGAGAGGCTCGAGATGCTTTGTATTGATTATCAGAGTCTAAGAGTACTCAGCGAGTAATAGTCAGGAACTGTAGCTATAAGATAAGAGCACTGACTGATAATGGTTTCTAGGAGCGGCGAGCATAATTGTAGTATATATCTACTACCACGATCAAAGATACGCGGGAGAGAGAGAGAGTAGTAGACTGTAAGGTTCATTACGAAGCCGCGAGTAAAGCGTCGCGCGCCCCACATTGGTCAAAGAGGCTCCGTGATGTGCGAGAGAGGAGAGGTTAAAGGTGATCTATCTAATGTCTGCCTGGATGTATGGTGTAGTATATTACGCACTCACGTAAATTTTCACCGCGCACACGCGCGCTACAATATTTAGTTGCGTACTGAGAAGATCTACGCATTTAGCTAGACTTTACTATTTATATGTTCCCAGTAAGAGGTGTTCACATAGACGACACATGTGCGTATTGGTGCATTGTCTATTCTTCTGTTTATTCGTAACGTCTATCGCTAGGAGCTCGCCATAGAAGCATTATGCACTAGCCGGAGGGAGATGTAAAGAGAGGATGCGAGTCTACACATATGCCAGCGCGGTTCGTGAGGATATGGAGTTCACTCTAACGGAAAGCTTTCACTCAAGAGCAAAGTACACGGCTCCAAAGCGCATCTCAGAAAAATATTCTATAGGTAGGCGAGAGCACACGGGCGATAGCGTGTAGAGAGACCATGATATGTCATCCAACCAATCACCGCAAGGCTGTGGAGCTGTCTAAGCGTCGCCTGCCGCGAACCCGCATTCCACGCAGGCTGTACGCTGAGCGAGATATGTTCCACGAAAGAAGGAGTGTTACATATACGGGCAAGAGGTCTCAAGCATGTCAGGTACGGACTTAGCGAGCACAAAAGCTCTCATTCAGGACTCACGTGGGGGGACTTGTATGTATTACTGCACATATGTATATGCGAGAAGGCATACAATGATGTCTATCAGATTATCGTATGTGTGAAGCAGGAAAGTTATGAATAGTTCGTAACAGGCGAGAATGTCTAGCGTGCACTACGAGGATGAAGAGACGTCATCTGATCCTTTCTCAGTTATATGCCTACGCGCGTCACATATATTGTGATGTTGTCACCGAGTGTCCCGAGACGGGGAATACGACGGGCGACATATTATACTCGTGGAGCGCATAGATAGAGTTTTATTTGCGGTAACTTATACGATATATATATATAGAACCACAGGAATGAGAGTATCCGAGTTTGAGATGGGAGATGAGAGTACGGGAGTATTTATCATTATGAGGTACTATATAGGTATATATATATATATATATAGTGATATAATAATAAGGTACATAACACGGGTAAATATATATATAGTAACTAGCTATATAGGTAGATTAGTACGGTGACCAACTACATAACATGCTATGCACGTAAACCACTATCTTATACACTATTGTGGTGTGAGACCGCACTTCCACTCATAGTTATGTATTGTATAGATATATTAGATATATGTAAGGATGAGCTGCCAGCATCAGTTATATATTATAGGGTTATTATCGAGCGAGATGACGACACGGGAGGGTGCTCATTCAATTGACGTAGTTAAGATATATTCAGCTCGTCTGTGCGCTATTCATATAAGAAAAATATTATAAACCACACTTATTAACATGCAAACTAATACGCGATCACGAGCTTGTATGCGCAGCCCATATCAGCATATAATCTGGGTTTTTTTTATTTTATTTTTTGCATTTTTAACTTACTGAAAATTTGATTTAACCTTGCATTTTTTCGCAATTTTAACTTTATTTTATTTATTTATTTTTATTATTATCTAAATTTATTTAAGAAATGTTTATTTATATTTTTAATTTTATTCTTATTTATATTTTATTTATATCAATTTTATTTGAAAAATGTTAATTTAAAATTAATTATTTATTTTTATATTTTTCATTTTGTACTTTTATTTTAATGAATTTTCATTTTTATTTTCACGAATTTTTATGTATACTGAATAAATGTCTGTATTTTTATTGTGTACGCTTTAAAATGAATAAATAATTTATTTCCTTTCGTGTTTTATAAATTGTTTTGTGTGTTTATTATTAATCATGAATCGGAGGGAAGTGGTTGAGAAATATTATTAAAATATAAGTTATCCCAATAGTATAAATAATTCTAGATTCGCTTCACAGTTTCCACATATAAATAAAAAAAGATTTGAAAGAATATTTATCGGACAAAGATTCAAACACGATACATAAGTATACATATAAATAATTTAAGAGTCTTAAAACGAAGTTTTGATACTGTCCACACGTGGTAGTTAGATTTAACAGATATGATTAAATATAGTTCTTAAAAACAGATATGATTAAATATAGTTCTTAAAATAATAATTTTCGGTACATATTATTTGTCAACGTGTACCAGAGATATTTATGGTTAAAACCTCTAAAAGATAAGAAAGGGTTCCTGTCGCTAAATCTGTGAGAAAAATAATTAAAGAGGATGAAATAAATCCTTTCTATAGTGGACGAATAAGATGCTATAATATAATAATATAATATTAATTATAATAATAACTATAATAACATATAATAATATAATATAATAACAATAGTAATAAAATGTAGAATATTGGATAACTGAATACGATCAAGTTATTACAATACTTTTCCTGTAATAAAGCTGCAATTGTCGATGGTGTACGACGAACCATCAAAGAAAGAATGTATAAGTATTTCACTAAAATAAATACATTTAAGAATCTCGATATTTTATCGCACGTGACCTATTCATATAACTGTTCATATCATCGTACGATAAACAAGACCCTGTTAGAAATGTTATCAACAAGACTTGTAATGAAAACAAAAAACTTGAAATAAAAAATGCTATGAGGCATTAAAGTAGGAGATTATGTTGCGTACGGATAAGTTTAGGAAAGGATATACGGGGTAATTGGTCTCAGGAGGTGTTTGTTTCATTGGGTAAGTTGAAAGATTTCCTACGTGATAGGTTAAAATTACATTATCTTAAGGATTTAAAAGGAGAATTCGTGAAAGGGAGGTTCTATAAGTAGGAGGTGCAGAAAACACGTTTCGATCCTAAACAACCTTATAAAATAGAAATGATAATAGGGTTTAAAAGTACAAAAAACACAAGATGTAACAATCCATTTCTGGAATCCGAAATAGATTGTTACATCATTAGTTGACAAAACCAGAAATGGAGTTACATCATTAGGTACTGGAACCAGGAATTGATTGTTACATCATTAGCAACTAATAATGTAGCAATCCATTTCTAGTTTCGCAACTAATGATGTAACAATCTATTTCTGATTTCAACAACTAAAGATGTAACAATCCCTTTCTGGTTCCTTTAACTAAAAATGTAATAATCCACTTCTGGTTCCGATAACTAATGATGTAACAATCCATTTCTGGTTCCGATAACTAATGATGCAACAATCCATTTCTGGTTCCAGAAACTAATGAGCTTTATTAATTGCCGGTACCAGAAATGGTACCGGCAATTAATAATGTAATAATCTATTTCTGGTTTCGGTAACTAATGATGTAACAATCCATTTCTGGTTCCGGCAATTAATAATGTAACAATCCATTTTTAATATTAACCATTCTAAATTGAGATCATGAATAGAGCAGATCATTTTTGCTTATCACTGCCTTTCTTTTCTTATATGGATTTACATCCTGATAATAAAGTTTCGGACTTTATCGCCAAGTTGATATTCCTTATAGAATTGGAGAACTACATAAAAGAAATAGTCTGCCTGAATTGATTTGAAGTTACTTCAAAACTTACAACTTTCCTGATTTTAGGAGCATTAAGTTTGTTAAAAATACTTTGAAGTTAACCGATGTGAAAAGGTTAATATTAACTATTATTGGAAGGAGGTTT
>SEYY01008491.1:0-2500 GCA_009176605.1 Armadillidium nasatum | reverse complement strand
GTCAATCAATCTGTTGCGTAACCATAAATGTCGACTACGGTCAGTCTCGGTAAAAAAAATTTACAAGATCTAAATTACCTAATTTCAAAATAAAATCCTGAAACTATAGCTCAATCATTCATCTTCTAGAATTCACTCTGAAGATGTCCGAAGTTGGAAGGACGAAACCAGTGAGAAAAAGAATACAAAATCTTTTGAAATGGTAAAATAAAAGTTGGATAAAAACTTCCATCCTACTAAAGTTAATCAGTTTCCATACTTTTTTGGGATTCAGACTTCACAACTAAATTTACAATATCTAAATTAGCTATTTTCAAAATGAGCATCATCAAGAATTAACTTTGGTAAATTAAAGAAACTATAGAAATTATAGAAAAGAGTTCTTTTAACCTTGTTGGAAATTTTTTTCTTTTTATTTCATTATTTATTAATTGTTTTTAGTTGTACTGTTGTTTCATAGAGGTTATTTAAAATTTGCTAGTGTCATTATAGCTTGGAATTTGTTTTCATAATCAGATATGTTTAAAATGACACCACCTCCTTTATTTGGGTGTTTAATGACTATATCATTGTTATTTTTTGAGACTCGAAATCGCTGTCTTATCGTTTTTGGTGACGTTATCATAATTATGATATCACAATTTTATTGATGATAGTTTTCTAGGAGAAAATTTGGAGGAAATTTGGTAACTTAATTGGAGGTAATAACAAAAAAGTTTGAAAAACTGGAAAAAATTCATTCGTATTAAATAAGCTGAATAGAAGTAAATTATTGTTAAGAAACCATTCTCAGTTTATATAGCTCACAAAATTAATAATGAAATCATCCAAATATTTTAAAAGAAGACGGGGCTGATGCCTTTGGTGGTATCATCTTTGGCAATTTATTACCTGAGTTTTCTGTACGTCGACATTTACTGGTTCGCGACTGGTTGATTGACAGATGTAACATACAGCGTTTATCCATTTCACTTAAATTTTACGCTCTTATGTGAATACAAAATCTAAATTTCCTTATTATACCTATTATATTAATAATTTTTCAAAATTTAATTTTAGCTTTTTGGCTTACGTCTTAAAATAAATCATTCATCTTCCTCATCTAGATTTGATGATATTAGAAGTTGGCGAGAAACCGGGTCCAGCAGTAGAAGAACGAAAATCTTTGGAAATTTGGAAAGAAAATTCAACTGATATAAAATAAAGAATATAATTTCTTTATTGATTATATTATTATTATTATTATTCATTATTATTATTATTATTATATTGGGCTGTCAATTGAAAGAAAAATTATAAAAGTAATTTAAAAAATGAAGGAAAAAAAAAAAAAAAAATTTATTTATATTTTATTAAAAATCAAAATTTTTTGAATAATATGTTTTATTTATTTCCAACTCCACCCTATCAAAAAATAAATAAATATATTAAAAATAAATGACTTCAAAATTAAATAATTAAAAAAAAAATCTTTTTTTTTTTCAAGGTAAAAATGTTTAATTATAAAATAACTTTTTTTTTTTTTTTTTTTTTTTTTAATCTTTGATCTAAATATAAATTAAGTTTTTAATTAATTTACTTTTACTAAAAATTAAAAAACGAGAATTTAATATTCGTATCAAAAATAAACCAAAATGAAAATTTTATATAAAGAAATTAATAATTTCCATAAATAGATTAAATTTTAAAATTGGATAACATTAATTTTGATGAATTAAATGTTAAACCACTTTATGGATACATTGAGGTGACTGATTCCAAGAATGATATCAAATCCTCCTGAACAGCACGGCTTCCATATGATATATATATCTTGATAATTTTATAGATATTATTATATTATAAAATTGTTGACTGCCAATCCAAAACCTAAGATGCCAAACCTAATTATTAAATTGAAACTAGCAGGAAACAAGGAAAACAATAAAAGTTTTTCCAAAGAGACACCTGACATAAAGAGTGTTTCTGAGATTTCTTGAGAAGTGATTTGACTGGACATTCTTGTTGGATGCTCCAGCAGCAATCTGCCATCATATGAGTATCCTATCATCCACGGTACCGTTTCTTCATGGTCATTAACTTTAGGTAAAATCTTTCACCCTGTTACTCACGTAAATCACAGGTTTTATGGGAAACGATCAAAATAACTCTGAAGGTAATGTAGTTTGATGAAATTTTTACAACCAATTTTATAAAATGAAGTGAGCATATCCTCCACGAATGCACAGCAGTTATTGATTTTATTTTATTTTTATATTTATTTATTTTCATTTTATTTATTTAATTATTTTTTATTTTTATATTTATTGACTTTTTGACTCTAGGATATTCTTCATAATAATACAAAACGATGACCACACACGTGCCTCAATGTTGTTCATTGGATCTTGGAAGAGTAGATCTTTTATGAGTTTCCGAATTTTCATCAAAAATACTTGCTTTCAGATTTTTCATGCTCAACGATGGAGATTTTTTTTTTCATGATAACAAAAAAAAAAAA
>SEYY01008490.1:12500-20000 GCA_009176605.1 Armadillidium nasatum | reverse complement strand
TAATAATAATAGTAATAATAATAATTTTATTATTTGTTACTCAAATTACTTATTTTTCATTTACCTATTTTTCCACAAAAATTACAATTTTAAGTATATTTTTCACCTTTCTTTTTTTTGAATGAAAAATTTGATTAATGAAAGACTCTTTGTCTCCCTCGATGATTAACAAAAAGAGATTAAACTCCAGTCTTATTG
Organism: Armadillidium nasatum; assembly: GCA_009176605.1. NCBI lineage: Eukaryota > Metazoa > Arthropoda > Malacostraca > Isopoda > Armadillidiidae > Armadillidium > Armadillidium nasatum. Next base: position 19,802 of record SEYY01008490.1, on the reverse strand, counting down.
GCAGATTAACTTGTGATTTATGGCTATGCTCACAACTATTAATTTGGAGATATGTTTTATTTCAAAGAAAACAGCGTGTTGCTGGCTAAATTCATTATTATTATTATTATTATTATTATTATTATTATTATTATTATTATTATTATTATTATTATTATTATTATTATTATTTATTATTATTATTTTATTATTATTATTATTAATTATATTATTTTATATAATTATTATTATTTTTATTATTATTTATTATTATTTTTTTTTATTTTTAAAAAAAAATTTTTTTTTTTTTTTTTTTTTTTTTTTTTTATTTTTATTTTTATTATTTTATTATTTTATTATTTTATTATTATTATTATTATATAGTTATTACCATTATTATTATTATTATTATTATTATTATTATTATTATTATTATTATTATTATTATTATTATTATTATTATTATTTTATTATTATTATTATTATTATTATTATTATTATTATTATTATTATTATTATTATTATTATTATTAATTATTATGGCGTTATGCAATACTTTTTTTGGTTCTAGAGGCTGGGAACCCTCTTAACCATTATTTTTATTATTATTTTTATTCGCTTTGTTTTAATATTCTTTATAGGGTATTGATATGTTTTATTTTAAGTGTGATTTTTAAATCTGGTTATTAGTAATACATCTTACAGATGCAAAAATGGCTTTTTATTGGTACTGTTAAGGTTTTGTGTTTGCATTTTTGTTTCATTTCATATTTTTGGAAATTAATTTAATTAAAAGAAAAAAAATATTTGAATGATTTTATTCGAAATATTTGAAAATTAAAAGGTTGTGGGATTGTAAAACGATTTACTTGGACAAGACCTTTTAAAACTTTTCATGTATTGGAAGGATTTTAGGAAAGTTTTGATTATCATTGATGAAAATTTACCTATTTGGCAATTTTGAGTGAAAAATCTTAAGCGGCCTCCCATAAGGTATGAACTTTCATAAAGTTGAACTGATAATACTTTTCAAGTAAATAAACCTTAAAAACATGAAGCACCAAAACAAATTTCAAAACGTAAAGTAATATTTTGACATCAAAATCTTCTGGAATTTCAAAACGTAAAGTAAGATCTTGACTTCAAATTCTTCTGGAATTTCAAACCGTAAAGTAAGATCTTGACTTCAAAATCTTCTAGAATTTCAAAACGTAAAGTAAGATCTTAACATCAAAATCTTCTGGAATTTCAAAACGTAAAGCATGATCTTGACTTCAAAAATTTCTGGAATTTCAAAACGTAAAGTAACATCTTAACATCAAAATCTTCTGGAATTTCAAAACGTAAAGCATGATCTTGACTTCAAAATCTTCTGGAATTTCAAAACGTAAAATAAGATCTTAACATCAAAATCTTCTGGAATTTCAAAACGTAAAGTAAGATCTTGACATCAAAATCTCCTGGAATTTCAAATCGGAAACCAAAATCTTGAATTTAAAATTTTCTGGAATTTCAAAGCATAAAGTAAGATCTTGACTCCAAAATCTTCTGGAATTACAAAACGTAAAGTAAGATCTTGACTTAAATTAAAAAAAAGAAATCATGATTAGAAACTATGATAATGACAAAATAAAATACTTTTATGTCGTAAGAATTTATTGAAACCTGCTGTTTATGGACACGAAAATGAGTTTTTGTATTTTTAATGATGAAAAGATACTCACGTATGAAAAACTTTTCAAATCACAAAATGGTAGAGATTATTCTGATGTTGAAAATTTTAAATATCAAATTTAGCTTCAGAAACTGTGAACAATAATCTCACAGTTTCCCTGGAACAGTAATGGTTTTATTTGCTATTTCTAAACATTGTTTCATTTCATCTGTTTTTAACTTGAAATATACGTTAATAAGAAGTGCTCTCTCTCTCTCTCTCTTTCTCTCTCTCTCTCTCTCTTCTCTCTCTCTCTCTCTCTCTCTCTCTCTCTCTCTCTCTCTCTCTCTCTCTCTCTCTCTCTCTCTCTCTCTCTCTCTCGGTCAAAAAGATGTCAGAAATGAAATATTTAGCAAATAATTTTAACCTTTATCAACTGGGTGCATAAAGACTAGAAACTTCAAAAGGTATAATGACTAATTTAAAGTTACTACATGAACCCGAATTCATCTTACCTTAGAAATGAACCCCAAATCTTTCTGACATAAAGGAAAACATATCAGCGAGTGTATAGTGAAAGACAGATCAGCAATTTGTTTGACCTGAAAAATGTTTTACTTCCTTAATCGTTTTGGATATTTTTGAAAAGAAATTCATTCATCAGTTGATTAACTGAAACAAAGTTTTGAAAAGAAGCAAATTGAATGGAAATTTTATATCCTCGAACATAATTTCAGTCTGAATGATGAATTCAATTTTTATAAAAATGTATTTTTTTTACTTTAATGCAATACATTTGTCTGATTTCATTATGTCAGATTTGTTTAATACATTTGTAACTTTGTTTGCTTTTTTATTGGGCCAAATTCAAAATTCTGCGTAATTTAAATATGACAAGCAACTTTTTTTTTTTTTTTTTACTTCAATTCACCAAATTTTATTGCTGTATATGTTGTTGGTTTCACTTAATTAATAAAATAGAAATGGTTGCTTTGTTTTTTAATTCATATATATATATATATATATATATATTATATATATATATATATATATATATATATATATATATATATTATATATATATATATATATATATATATATATATATATATATATATATAATATTATATATAGATATATATATATATATATATATATATATATATATTATATATATATATATATATATTATATATATATATATATATATATATATATATATATATATATATATATATATATATATATATATATATATATATATATATATATATATATATATATATATATATATATATATATATATATATATATATATATATATATATATATATATATATATATATATATATATTATATATATATATATATATATAATATATATATAGTATATATATATATATATATATATATATATATATATATATATATATATATATATATATATATATATATATATATATATATATATATATATATATATATATATATATATATATATATATATATATATATATATATATATATATATATATATATATATATATATATATATATATATATATATATTATATATATATATATATATATATATATATATATATATATATATATATATATATATATATATATATATATATATATATATATATATATATATATATATATATATATATATATATATATATATATATATATATATATATATATATATATATATATATATATATATATATATATATATATATATATATATATATATATATATATATATATATATATATATATATATATATATATATATATATATATATATATATATATATATATATATATATATATATATATATATATATATATAAATATTAGATTGGAGTGTGGAGATCATGGGAAGAGAATGGGCTCTCGGTAAACGATATAGTTTGGCCAGGTAATGAACATGTACCACCTCCGGGAGTTCCAGAAAAATTTCACGTAAAGGTAAGACAAAATTAAATATTTTAAATAAATGTTATTTAAAATTTTGGAAACTTTATTATTATTATTGTTATTATTCTTATTATTATTATTATTATTATCATTATTATTATTATTATTATTATTATTATTATTATTATTATTATTATTATTATTATTTATTATTATTATTATTATTATTATTTTTATTATTATTTATTATTATTATTTTGGATTATTATTATTATTATTATTATTATTATTATTATTATTATTATTATTATTATTATCATTATATTATTATTATTATTATTATTATTATTATTATTATTATTATTATTTTTATTATTTTGGAATTCAATGTCAGCTTTAGTTTTAATGAATGTTTTACATTTTCCTTCTAATTCAATAAAAAAAAAAAATTTTTATTTGAAATTAAAATTTGTTAATATAAAATAAATTTTTTTTTATTATTTTAAATTAAAATTTGCTAATATAATTCTTGAGAACAACTTGCAAAGAAAGTAAGAAGCATAATTATATTTATTTTCTAAACGATTTCGTCCGTAAGCCTCAGACATCATCATAGTTTGGATTCTTACAGATGATTGAATTTTTTAAGTAAAAATTATGATTATACATTATAAAATGAAGTAGTATATCATATTTAATTTGAATGGCAGTACATTAAACTTAATGTTCATGTCTGGGTTGCAGTTTTTAATAGTAAGCTTCAGCGCTTCACAAGAGGAATAAAGAATTTTAAATAATTGGTATATATCACGTATAATTGCTTTCCCATGGTCAGTATAGAAATACTTGTAAATTTTACTGGGTTTAAAACTAAGATGGTATGCCCTTTCTGTCAATATATAATTCGTGTAACCAATTTACGTAGACTTACACAGTCAGACTCTGGATATGCAAATAGGTTCACCACATGATGATGATCTGAAAGAGTATTTTAGAAGGAAAGCAAGAAGAAAGATGTTTTTTATTATTATTATTATTATAATTATCATCATTATTATTATTATTATTATTATTATTAATATCTTTATTATTTCATTATTAATTATTATTATTATTATTATTATTATATTATTATTATTATTATTATTATATTATTATTATTATTATTATTATTATTATACTTTATTTCATTATTATTATTATTCTTATTATTATTAAATTATTATCATTATTATAATTATTATTATTATTTTTATTATTATTATTATTATTATTATTATTATTATTATTATTATGTGATATATTATTATTCTTATAATTAATATTTTTATTTTTATTTTTATTACTATTATTATTATTAATAATAATATGTTTTAATTATGTGCCTCTTTATGTAGATTACGTTCCTGGAGGAGCCTCCGTATGTGAACTTGGCGCAGGCAGACCCGGTCACCCACCAATGCTCAGCCAATCGCGGTCTTCCATGTAAAATTCCTGAAAATAGTTCCATGTAAGTATAGGACAGCGTTGTCCTAAGTAATAATAATAATAATAATAATAATAATAATAATAATAATAATAATAATAATAATAATAATAATAATAATAATAATTAATGATAATGATCATATAATAGTAATAATAATAAAAAATAAAAATATATAATATTAATATTTTCATTATTGTCATTTTATTATCATTATCATTTTTTTATTTTTCATTATTATTATTATTTATTATTATTATTATTATTATTATTATTATTATTATTATTATTATTATTATTATTATTATTATATTATTATTATTATTATTATTATTATTATTATTATTATTATTATTATTATTATTATTATTATTATTATTATTATTATTATAAAGTGTTAGGAATGCATGTTTAAATCAAAACATAAACAATTAGTAAACAAGACATTATTCGCCCATTAAAATGGAACAAATTGAATCCTTAGCGAAATTTACTGAAAATTCATTTGGTTTCGTAACTGTACCAAAATGTTTCTTTCTTTCCCCCTAAATTTTCGCTCATTAGCGTTCAATTTCAATTAATTGATGTTTTAAAAAAAAAATTGAAAACTATTAAAAAAATCCGATTATGGTTAATTTTTTTAATATTAATAATTTGAAAAAAAAAAAAAAAAAAAAAAAAAAAAAAAAAAAAAAAAAAAAAAAAAAAAAAAAATTTTTATTTTTTATATTTATTTATTTTATTTTTTTTATATATTTTAATATTATTTTAAATTTACTAAATTTTAATTAATAATAAAAAAAAAAAAAAAAAAAAAAAAAAAAAAAAAAAAAAAAAAAATTGTAAATATTTTTTTTTTTTTTTTTTTTTTTTTTTTTTTTTTTTTTTTTGACAGAGTAAGATTAACTTTTGATTTTTTCTCCGGGTTTATGACAAAATCTAATAATATAATTAACAAACAAATATAAAATATTTTAAAGGAAATTTATTAATTTTAACATAATACATGATATAAAATATTTTAGTATATTACCTATATATATAATATTATTCTTATATATATATATATATATATATATATATATAATATATATATTATATTATATATATATATATATATATATAGGAGGAGCAGAGAGAGAGAGAGAGAGGAGGGGGGAGCAAATTTTCACCCAAGCATTGGGTCTAAGTAAAGTTGCCAACGTTACAACTAGAATCTTATACAGAGCTTTTCATGCCAAATCACTTCTCTCCAACATCCACATCCACATCCACACCCACACCCACGTCCACAATCACACCCACACTCACCCCTCAATAGTGGAAAAAATTGTTGAATGGTTTTCAAATGTTCTATTTGGAAGTTGTTCAGGAGAATTCTGAACTTATTAAAAAACTACAGAAAGGTGTCTATAGGATATTGTCTTGCGCAAACACTTCTGAGTGGCTTGACTGTAAGTGTAAGGGATATTTTTTCCATCCTATTACTCGTAAATATGCTGCATGTGTTACATGTGATCATATATAAAATACTTAAATTTTGTAGTTAGTTGGATGCTTCTGTAACCGAGGAGCACCACAGCAAAATGCTATTCTCCTTAGTAAGGGTTCCAAGCAGGAAAAAGTCATGCACATTTTGGAATAGTAATTTCAGGGACCATTTGCAGAAGACTATGTCACAAGGAAATAGTTTCTGGTGAAAAAAAAGAAAAAAAAAAGAAAAAGAAAAGTAAAAAAAGAAAAAAAAACATTACGTGATAGAAGTTAAATAAAAATTATATTTTAAAATCACGAGAACAGAAAAAATTGCAATAGTTTTTGGTAAAGAAAAAGAAAAATAAAAAAATAAAAAAAATAGGAAAAAAAACATGATGTTATAAAGTTAAATAGAAATTAGAATGTCTTGTTCAGCCTCGAGATGCATGCGGATTCTCACCCCTCCACCCCCCGAAACTGCTTTTCTGTGGCGTCAAAGCCAGTTTGGATTTCACTGCCCTCTGCCGGTTGGATGAGTACACAAATATTATGGAAGAAAGAAAAACGAAATTTTAGGGTTTAGTGGATGTGCAAACAACATGCTAATAAACATAGTTCAATCTGTTTAGATTGTATAACTACTTGTAAACAAAGAGTATCTTTGTAGGTAAATCAATAACAGATAATATATATTCTATTATATAACTTATTTTATCATCTATATATATACTTATTATATACTTGTAAACAAAGAGTATCTTGTGGTAAATCAATATAC
>SEYY01008489.1:27500-30777 GCA_009176605.1 Armadillidium nasatum | reverse complement strand
CCCATTTGGGCTCTGCCTTCGGAAACAGTAGTATTAGTTTCAGGGTTGGTCATTTTTTTATTTTTTATGTGAATTAAATTTAAAAAATTATGATTTTTTTAAAAAAAAATTTTTAGGTACAAATCTTTTTTATTAGTAAGCTTATTCACCTAAGTAATAATTAATAAGTAAATTTAATTAGTTAATTATAGGTTAATAAAGTAGGTTTTTTAAATTATAATTTTTTAAAAAAGTAGAAGCAATTTTAATTTTTTTTATATATGAAAATGACGAAAATGCGATTGATAGAAGCAATTCGCTGTATTTAAATTTTAAAGAAAACAAGTAAACTATATTATATTATTATTTTTAAGAATATTTTATGGTTCTATGATGCTGTTTAATTTTTATTATTATGTTATTAAGATAAATATTAAATAAAAAATATTTATTTTTAGTGTTAGAACCCTTAACATAGAACACTTAAACACTTAAATTTTGAAGAAAAATAAAACATTAATTTCTATAATTAGGAAATAAGTATATAGAGAAAGTTAGAGCTTTGAATAGAATATTAATTGTAATTGAATTGGTCCCATTAAATTAATTATTAAAAAAAAAAATTCATCTTTGGGAAAAAAAAAAAAAAAAAAAAAAGATTTTATGGTAGATTGCTGAATCCTACCACATTTCAACCCTATATAAGAAAGTCATAAATATAACACTTTTTCCTTTTTGTTTTTTAAACATAATTCTATGTATTTTATTAAACGTTAACAACAACAAATTTTTTTGAATTAGTTTATATTTAAAGATACTAAATAGCTTATATTTATTTTTATTTTTTTTTAATTCAATGAAATTTGTGATTAATAAGGGTTGTTGCGACATGGTCTTACTCACACAGTTTGCAAAATAAATAGATAAATAAATAAATTAAAAAAAATATATTTCTGTTGAAATTATATTAAAATTTTAAAATAAATATTCTGTAACTCACCCCCACTAAATATCTAAATGTAGAATTCAAAAGTAAAAGAGTGTTTAGGTTTCAATAATTTAGCAAAAAATATCGTTGGACGTTGATTAATTTTTTCTTCCAGCTCGATAAAATGCTTAAATTTATATTAATTTTAATTCATTTTTTTTTTAATCTCTCTTATGATATTGAACTTAAAAATATGAAGACAAAAAAAAAATGAATAAAAAATTTAAGAATAATTACGTAAAAAAATCGGGACAAGTAGAATATACAAGGAGTTTTATCTCCCTAAAATATTAAAGAAATTTTTTTCAATTTTACCCGCAAAAATACAAAATTATTTATTGTTTAAAAAATAAATTCAGAAATTAAATTTTAAACAGAAAGTAAACTTTATATTTATTATTGAGCTTCAACATTTAAAAAATTTATTTTAAGTAATTGTTTTTTTTTTGTTTTGTTTTTGGTGTGTGTGTGTGTGTCAGAAAATGACTCGGTTTCGAATTACCTTCTCCATCGTTGTTATTTTTTTTAAAAACAGTTCAAAATGTGTGATATTCAGTATAATATAGAGTGGTTTAAAAATAATGTAAAACTGAAATGGAAGCTGCCAAATTTTTTCAACGTTTTGATGTTATACCTGGGTTTAAAATTTAAGTTAAGTTAGGTTAGGTTGGGTTGGTTAGGTTAGGTTAGGTTAGGCTTTTTCGATATATTATGTTTGATTGAATTACGTTAGGTAAGTTGACATTTAATAACAGTTTTTGAATCTTATTAAGCCAGGAAGCACAATTATAAGCGACTGCTGGGCTTCTTATCAAAATATTTCAAAAATTCTAGGATATTCATTTACTCAACTTACTGTGAATCATAGCCATAATTTTGTAAACCCAACAAATGGTTGCCATACACAGCGAATTTAAAGTGTTTGGGCTGTCTTGAAATACAAGAATAAAAAACGAAAAGGTACTTGCAGGACAGTTTTTGAATCTTATTTATGCGAGTTTATGTGGCGTACTCGAAATAAAGGAATGAATTTATTTGAATCAATTTTAAGAGATATATCAAACTTTTAGCTTTACAGTATATATATATATATATATATATATATATATATATATATATATATATATATATATATATATATATATATATATATATATATATATATATATATATATATATATATATAATATATATATAATATTATTATATATGTGAAGCTCAATATTGGAAATTAAATTGTTTTGATATTTTTATTTACCCTAAAAAAAGTAAATTTCAGTTAAAAAAATTGCTTTTGCTAAAAAACTCCTGGTTTATTTTACTTGACCCAAAAAATCAACTGATTTATTGAATTTATTATGCAAACCCTGATTAATATTGAGTTATTGACTTATAAAATAATAATAATAATATCATTATTATTATATTAGTTGAATGTTCGTTATAACGATAGAAATATAAGTGACATTTTTTGCCTCTTCGCTTTTTTATTTCTTTACCCTTTTAGAAGTGAGAGAGAGTCATATAAATATAACACGTGCCCTTTTTCATGTAATAGATTTGTGCATTTCATCTCAATTCATCGAGGTCGAAAATTTGGCAGCGGATGTTAGGTATGTGTGTGTGTGTGTGTGTGTGTGTGTGTGTGTGTGAGAGAGAGAGAGAGAGAGAGAGAGAGAGAGAGAGAGAGAGAGAGAGAGAGAAAGTTATGAAGAGGAGAGAGAGGGAGAGAGAGAGAGATATATGAAGGGGTAAAGTATAAAACACTCGAGAGTTAGTTAGTATGTCCCATTTTGGCATTGGTTAAAGTGTATTTTCTCTCCTCCTCCTGATATATATATATATATATATTATATATATATATATATATATATATATATATATATATAATATATATATATATATATATATATATATATATATATATATATATATATATTATATATATAAAAAAAAAAAGGTTATTGTAAAATTTTTTTAAAAAAAGTGAAAAATGTTCTTAGACCTTTTTTGTTAATTAATGATTGGTGTCTTATGCACGAACCGATTCGATATATTGTGAAGCTTAATAAAATTGCTTTCACACTCCTTTTATTATTATCTACAAAATTGCTTTCACACTCCTTTTATTATTATCTACAAAACTAATAATTGAATTCCAGACGGCAGATTTAAGGTGAGATATACTATATATATATATATATATATATATATTATATATATATATATATATTTATATATATATATATATATATATATATATATATATATATATATATATATATATATATATAATATATATATATATAT
>SEYY01008489.1:15000-25000 GCA_009176605.1 Armadillidium nasatum | reverse complement strand
AAGAACAGTAAGGCGAAAACTTCATAAATTTAATATTTAGGAAAGCGCTGCAATTTCGAAATCTTTATAACCGAAGTCAACGCTAAACTGTGATAGGAATGGTGCCATCATCATAAAATCTGCATAGTTGATGATTGGAAGAATAGAAGATGAATCATTGTTTACATTGTTCCCAACGAACGACTGGGTTTATACTTAAAAAACCTTAAAAGAAGCGTAAGATCTACACTGCACACTTCAATAGTCAAGCATTGAGCGGTTCCATTATGACAGGTAGCCATATCGTGGTATTCAGATGCTCCTATATTCGCAGTCATCCTTCCAATGATGGTACTTACCATCATTGGCCGGATGACTGCGAGTGAATATCTCTACTTCTCCAACGGTGAAGTTTTTACTATAACCAGCATATTCTGCCGTGCATTACCATATTCCTGGATGGGCATGCACCTTTACATAGAGCCAAAATTGTCATTCTTGGTTTGAGGAGCACTAGAATATTATGAAATATCTTCCCTGGAGATTACAATCGCCCGATCTCAACATAATTGAACTATTATGGGGATTTGTGGAGCAAAGAATAATGTGCAGATTTCTACCTCCATCATCGCTGAAGCAATTGGCCAATGTTTTTTGTACAAGAATGAGAAACATTCCGTTGAAAACTATTCAAGCACTTTACGGATCTATTTTGCGAATAATTGCAGCTGTCCTAAATGCAAATGGTGCCCCAACACCTTATTAATAAATAAATCTTGTGTAAATGTCAGGTGTTCATATTATTTTGACTATCCTCTGTACTATGTATAAGTATTGAAAATATTATTGTGAAATTCTTATGAATATTCATGACAAGTACGTTAATAGGAACAAACTTTTGTTCACGACTGTACGTAATGGACAGATTCAAATTTATGGTCTGTATAAATTTGGACTCGTCACAAACTTTCATTTAGAAAAATTTTGGTATACCAAACCGTTTTACATCGTCCCAAATTGAACGGTCGATTTTGAGCTGTTCAATCTTGGAAAAAAAATCATCAGCGTTTATATGTGTACTATTATTTTTTTATTTAGCTTTATGCCTCCTCTAAATAATATCCAAAAATAAAAAGATGTTGGCCTGAATTTTTTTTCACATTATCTGATAGAGAGTTGATCAACAACTGTCATTATGCATGACATTGGGCATATTGTTCCCAAATTTCAATTGAGTTAGGTGAATAGAAAAATGTTCTAAATAAAAGTTGTGTAACGACTATTTCTATCTACTATAAGTTTTTTTAAAATAAAAAATCGATTGAACGATGCAAAAATAGCAAATTTTCAACTTTCTTCCATATATGAAAACTTTTTTTTTTTTTTTTTTTTTTGAAGTGGCAAAAACTTTTTTTTTTGAAGTGGCAAAAATCTAAAGAAGAGTCGGTTATCAAACTGTTAAATATTGTGAAAAGTTTTAAATTGAAGTTTATATGTACTCCAAATACTTCAAAGGTTTAAAATATCCGTATGAATAGTAAATAAAAATGGATTTATAAAAGTTCTAATTTTTAATGTTTATTCACATAAAAGATTCTTCGTTACTCATTGTTTATTGACTTAATTTCCTTTCTAAAATTTTGGACAATGCATAATTTAATAAATTTATCCAGTTAATATTCATAGCTTAAGATTTACAAATATTGGTGCAGAAATTTCAGGAAATCAGATTTTCAGGGGATTTTCTGTTTCTTTTTGAGTTGTAGATGTTCCCAACTTAATTAAACATCTTTCTGAGGATATTATATAGAAGGGAGAAAAAGTACTTTCTTGCATTTGAAAGAAATAGTGATGTTACTTTAATTTAATATGCTTATTGATTATATTTGTTAACTAATAGAGTGGGTACGTCAAATAGCATTTATATTGAAAGGTATACTATTATACAGGGTGTTCTACTCTTTCTCGGACCCAGCATCTTCAATGAGTTCGTAAATTATTTTTATGACTAGGAACTCCGTACTGGCTATTTTCAGCAGGATGGCGCCATTTTCCACAAGTCCAGCGTCAGCATGTACTATATTGAGTACTTCTTTGGAGGTCGGGTCATTTCCAAGGTACTTTGACCACTAAGGTCGCCTGATTTCTTCGTATGTAGCATGCTGGAAGGGAAAGAGTATCGCAATAAGCCATGTACCCTCATACAACTGAAAGATAACATTCGGCATGCAATTGACGCTGTGACTCCCAGTATGTTGGCGGCAACCTTCCGTAACATGGAACAGCATGTGCAGACATGCCTTGATGCTAATGGAGATCACTTATAATGCTTGTTGTGATGTCATCAAGATTCTCATACACCAAGGTTTGTTCGTGGCAAATTTTACTAATTTATGACCGCTACTTTGATATCTGCAAGCGCATATTTGGGGCCGAGAGAGAGTGGGACACCCTGTATAAACTTGTTTACATGTAATTTGAAAATTATAGCAATAGACAAGAAGAATGCTCCAGCTGACAAGATATCTATTGTCTCAGGCCAGAATAATTTTTTAGCCGAATCATCTGGCTTCCGGCCAGATTTCATAGCCGGAGTTGCAACACTACTTTTTTCTGTCGCTTCTCTTTCCACACAAGATTAAACAGATGACTCCCCTCTTAAATTACTCTTTTTCAATTTGAGAGTCCTGTTCAGACCTCAAATAGCAAATGATAGAAGGTTATATTTGGAGCAACTAACCTGATATTTTTCGCATTTCTAACTAACTTGCTTCTAGTGCCTCCAAAACTCACTTCCTTCAAATGTCTTTAAGAAATTACTTTTCACGCAACTGGAACATCTTCGAAAATACAGAACTCAAACTTTCTTCTATATTTCATATTGTTAGTCTTTGTCTGGTGACCTTTCTTTAAAGAATCATATTGTCTCTTTTAGTAAACAAGTTTCTAAAAGAAATAGGTTTTCTGGGACGTCTTCAGAACGTTTTCTCACTATTCCAGTTGTTTTCTTTGTATAGGATGGTTTGTAGTCCATGTATGGAATGTGCATCTCGTATCTGTGTCGGTTCCACTCACACAACTATTTTACAAAAGATTGAGCTACAGTCTTTCGATTTATCAACTCTTTTCCTCTCGCTAACTTTCTCCAGTCTCTTTTTAGGAGTTGAACTGTTGCTTCACCCACCCCATATATATATATATATATATATATATATATATATATATATATATATATATATATATATATATATATATATATATATATATATATATATATATATATATATATATATACGTATATATATATATAATAATATATATATATATATATAATATATATATATATATATATATATATATATATATATATATATATATATATATATATATATATATATATATATATATATATATATATATATATAATATATATATATATATTGAAAAAAAAATAGACATTATTTTTCTGATTTCTTATCGCGTAACTCTTCATTTGACAAGCGACTTTACCCTTGAACACGACCTTATCCTTTTTTTTTCTCCATCTATTTGACCCCCCCCCCTGACGTAACCTTTATGCTGACTCCAACATATACTCATTCAATAAAGTCTGGAACACTCACTTTTCTTTATTTCAGACTTCCTTTGATTTTACTCACTTTCTGAGGCCTCAATATTTCTTTTATGTCAAGACTTATTTTTGTTTTAAAAAATTACAATCCCAAGTGTGGTGGATCATATTTAGATCTATACCTTTTCCTGTCAAAAAGTATATATATATAATATATATATATATAATATATATATATATATATATATATATATATATATATATATATATATATATATATATATATATATATATATATATATATATATATATATATATATATATATATATATATATATATATATATATATATATATATATATATATATATATATATATATATATATATATACTGTGTGAAGCACAAAAATTTAAATATGTATACTTTTAAAATTTCTTTCAAAATGTTCTTACGCAAAAACCTATAAAGGAGAGGTTTGCATTTCTTTTGCAAACTATATTGTCAGAATAGAAACGTTCTCGCAGCAATTGTGCATCACAATTCTCTCGTACGTTTTATTAAAGTATCCGTTTGCAAAACCACATACCCTATTTTCTTAGTTTTGAATAACTAATCAAAATTGTATGATTTTTTTTTTTTTTTTTTTTTAAACATTGTATAGCGCTTCATTGGAGTGTTATAATAAGGTACAATTTATTAAATATTTAATCCTATTAAAAAAATTAAGAAATAAAAAGGAATAAATAAAAGTTGTACACTATTTAGTAGTATATAATGATGGTTGCAGAAACCTGCAACAGGTCAGAGCCTCCCCTGATCTATATATATATATATATATATATATATATATATATATATATATATATATATATATATATATATATATATATATATATATATATATATATATATATATATATATATATATATATATATATATATATATATATATATATATAAAGGTTGTGATGAGTTAGGATTAAAAGTGAACGCAGGAAAGAGGAAAGTGTTATGGATGAAAAATGGGGAGAGTGAAGAGAGGGTTGTAGGTGGGGAAGATGAACGGCAAATTAAAGTGGGGAGGGAGAGATTGGAATGGGTTAATTCTAAGGATGCACCGATTAATCGGCAGATAATCGGTAATCGGCCATATTACCGATTAATCGGTAATCGGCTATTCACATGATTAATCGGCCGATTGCTTAAATCCTTTACCAGAACAAACCAACCTTTACAAGACCATTTCATAACTGCCAAGGTAATCATCAGATAGCTTCGACACAGTAACAAATAACAATATATATGGCTTTTGCCTTTTTTTTTTTTTTTTTTTTTTTTTTTTTTTTTTTTTTTTTTTTTTTTTTTACTTAATTAAGAAATCATTCATAAATTATGAAACATTATCATATTATAATTGACTCATTGTTAATACAAATACTACAAATACATACATACAAATTGCATAAAAATACTACTAAATTTTGGCAGTTTTCCTTGTTTTCTGTTTATACTGTTGCCTCTTCAATTCATGTTGTCTTCTATCTCAGCTCTCAAGCTCATCAGTATTTAAAGTTCAATACTCTTAAGTTATAATGCAGAAACATAAGAGTTTCTCCATTTTCAGGACACAGCCTATTCCTTGTAGGTTCATAGATATTATCACCTGTACTAAAGAGTCTTTCACTCTCAACAGATGATGGTGGTGCGCTTAAATATTTTGAAGCCAAATTGCTCAATATTGGAAAGTCTCCCGTGTCTTTTTCCACCAAAGAAATGGGTCTTCGCTTCTTTGAAGTGTTGGTAGAATTAAATATTGATCCAGTTCCTTTGCGCATCTACGAGTAACAGATTTACTCCTCTTGAGTTTGGGTTGCACATCTGTTGTACTTGCAACGTCTAAGTCTGAATTTATTTTCATAGGCTTATTTGAATCAAAATCATCTAACAGTTTTGAAAGGAAACAGTTTTAGGTACACTTTCATAAGCTTCATTATCTTGATCATCATTAGAAAAGCTGTCTCCTAAAACTGATTGTATAGTTGGTTGAACTTTTTTTGGAGGCTCATAGTTGCTGCAACTTGCTTCTGAAGTACTTGGCTGTGACCAATCATATTGCCTTTTCAGCTTATCCGTTTCAGCCTTTGCTTCATCTGAATGAATTTTCTTAATGTGGTTCAACATATTTGTCGTTGTATAACTTTTTGCAGATTTGCCACCTCTTGATATGGTGGCTTTACATAATTTACAAATACATTTACTGTTATCCTTAGGATGAACATCAAAATACTTCCAACAATAACTGGTTTACATACTGCTTTAGTTATAAAGTGTAATTAACATTTAATTATTTATATCTCTATTATAATCGAGATTCTAGAATCTAGAGTTATCTTTAAAATTTTAAATTTTTATTTTTTAATATATCTGAAAAGTAAGAAATAAAAATGATTTACATTAATAATGAAAACATGCATAGTTATTAGTAATAAATAATAATGTTGATAACTGCTTTTTCTCAGTATTAATTTAAATTAATAATAAGTAATAATTTATTATTAATTAATTAATAATAACTCATTACTTATTAGGTGTCATTTATGAAAGGCCGATTAATCGGTAATCGGCTACTTGGCTTATCGGTGCACCCCTAGTTAATTCTTTTAAATATCTGGGTGAAAATTTTGAGGTGGGAGACGTTTGTGGGGGAGATGAAGTAGGGTATAGAATAAGAGAAGGGGAAAAGGTGTTGGGAAACTTGAGGTAGGAAGAGAGGAATTGACAAAAGAAGTGAAGAAGAAAATGTTTGTTTGAGATGCTGCGTACCGGTTGTGTATGGGAGCGAGGTGTGGCGGTTGAATGCTAGAAAAAGGAAAAGGTTGAGGTTTTCGAAATGAAAGGTCTGAGAGCGGTATGTAGTGTAAGTAGAAGGGATAGAGTCAGGAATATGAGAATAAAGGAGCAATGTGCCTGTGGAAGGGGTATGGTTGAGAGAGCTAAACAGAACATGTTGAAGTAGTTTGGGCATGTTTGTGATAAATGGTAGGAGATTGGTTATAAAGGTGTTTATATCCGAAGTTCAAGGTGTAAGAGGTAGGGGGAGACCTAGGGGGAGGTTAGGTAAGTAGGGTTAAGGAATTATTGAGGGATAGGGGACTGGGATGGGGGAGGGTATGCGGTTGACGGAGGACAGGAATGAATGGAAAAGAGTGGATGAATGCTGGTAACAGTTGTGGCTTGTGGTAGTCAACACCCCACGTTTGTGAGAAAAGTTGTGATATATATATAATATATATATATATATATATATATATATAATATATAATATATATATATATATATATATATATATATATATATATATATATATATATATATATATATATATATATATATATATATATATATATATATATATATATATATAATATATATATATATATATATATATATATATATATATAATATATATATATATATATATATATATATATATTATATATATATATATATTTGGACAAAGGCCATAGGACTATAAATTTCCACTAGAGTTGTGAAAATATCGGAATCGTAGTCAAATTAAATTAAAGGCAGACATGCACCGAAACACGGCGTTTGAAGGTGCTCAAG
Organism: Armadillidium nasatum; assembly: GCA_009176605.1. Lineage (NCBI taxonomy): Eukaryota > Metazoa > Arthropoda > Malacostraca > Isopoda > Armadillidiidae > Armadillidium > Armadillidium nasatum. Next base: position 17,822 of record SEYY01008489.1, on the reverse strand, counting down.
TTAAAGGAAATGGAAAAAATAAATAAAGGGAGTATGTTCCAGGCTTTATCAGTAGGATACATATAAGACTGAGCATAGCTGTTAAGTCTTGGGTTAGAGAATTGGATAGAGAAAGGATGAGACTTTGTAGAAAGGCGTGTAGCACGACCCTTTTCAATGAAGGAAGTATGCGATGGGAGGGTTCAGAAGAGCAGTGTCCGTTGTAATATCGATAGTATAGAGTGATTCAACAATTCGACGGTCAGAAGAGAGTTAGTGATAGCGACAGAGTTAATAAGACGAAAAGCCCTAGGCTCAAGGAGAGCTGTTTGAGTTGAATAACCCCTGATGTGTGAAGCATGCTCTACACCTGGGCGAAAGACACTCCAATAATGAACAAGCAACTGCGGTGGTATAAGAAAATTCTGAAGGCTCCTCTGAACATCCAACCTCTTAGAAGCTGGTTTAGAAAGAGTAGTAATAGGATCTTTCCTGGAAAGATCACGATAAAAAGAAACCCCGAGAATATTAAAGACAGATGAAGCATTCAGTTGAGTATTTTCTAAGATGTCATATTGTGTGGAATATTTTGTCGAGTTGAAGAGTGAAGGAAGTGAGTTTTTTGAGGCATAGAAAACAAACATGTTTCCAATGTCCAAATTTGAAATTCGAGAAAGATCAGAGTTTAATTTATCCAAGGACACCCTCCCAACGTCAATTAGTTGTTATGTGGGGCATCTTTCAAGTGGGAAGGAGTAATGAAGGGTAGAGTCATTGGAACAGAAGTGAATAGGTGATGAAGTAATAGAAAGGTCATTAATGAAAAGTGGAGAGTTGGTGATAGGACAGATTCCTGGGGAGCAACACTATTAATAGATTTAAAGGAAGATCAGTGGCCTTTTACAATAACAGCTATAGAACGACCGGAGATAGAGAAGGATAGATACCGAAAGAGGAAAGTTTAGAACTCAAATCTTTGTGCCAGACTCTATCGAAGGGCAGAGGACCGAGAGTCATAGAGAAGATTCATTAGATTACCAATTATATTATTACTTATTAAAGCTTAATTGAAATATTTTCAAATATTAATGTTAAAGATAGATTCGAAAACTATAGGAAGAAGAAAGTTAAAGAAATAAGACGATAGTTAGAGGAGTCCTTCTTTCCCTGCGCACGTTTCTAGCTGGAAGGGAAGGTCGAAGTAGAAAGAGAGAGACGAAATAATTTACTAAGGTGGGAGGCAAGCTCAGAAGCACAAATTTTGAGAACCATAGGAGAGATACCATCAGCATCGTACGCCTTCTTAGTGTTAAGCTCATAGAGAGTGGAAGTAACAAATGTAGAAGAAATTACAATTTAGGTATAGTTGAGGTGGACGGAGTTGAAGTTGGATTAATAGCTTCGGAATCGTCAAAGGTGGAATTTAAAGCACAAATTTGAATGAAGAGTCTAGCTTTAGAAGAAGGCAAAACGGTAGTTGTGACGTCGGATTAAGATACAAGAGGAGAAATGGAGGAAGAAACAAAGTTAGAGTTGACATTTTTATAAAAATGCCAGAAAGGACGCGAGGAAGAGGAACCAGAAAGATAATTGTATTTTCTACGGAGAAAAGAGATTTTAGTGTTGCGAAGAATATATTTTGCACAATACCGGAATGAAATTCAAGTTGCATGAGTTTCTGGAGTTTGAAGTCGACCGTAATTCTTGAAGGCTGCATCCCTACAGCGAATAACACGAGAATTAGAAGAGTTATACCAAGGTTTGTTAGATTTAGTTTAAAGGAAAGAATATGGAATGTACCCCTCCATTCCGGAGAGAATTTCCTTTTTTATTCTAATATAATAATAATAATATAAAGAAAAGCCATTTTATGTCATTTGGAGAAATCTTTTTACCTTCAAAATTAAGAGCGCTGTTAATAATTTAGACTTAATAAATATTATTAAGATTCTTTAAAGGATTATTTCTATTTCTTAACCTTTTTAACGTAATTAAAATAAACCATAACTTTCTTATAAATATATTCATTCCTAATTAAATAAAGGGAGACTATACAAAACCGCTATTTCATGAATTTATATCTGGTTACATAACTTCTAACTCAATGATACACGAAACTAGAAATGTTACTGTACTATTTATGCTATTAAATATTAAATTATGCATATGTATATATACATATAAAACCAAATAAATATGTGTCTAAGTAATAAAAATTATTCTTTAAAGATTTGACAGAAAATCGACAATTTTTAAGATTTTCTCTGTTTTCTGAAAACAAACGAACGAGGCGTTTACAAATAAAATATACTATAAAACATTTTTTAAAGTTAACCTGAATTTCCAAATCTCTTATATATATATATATATATATATATATATATATATATATATATATATATATATATATATATATATATATATATATATATATATATATATATATATATTATATATATATATTCTTCTAAAAACGTCTTTTCTGCTCCCTCAAAGCTTAACAATAGGAAGGCGTACGGTCCTGATGGTATCCTTCCTGTGGTTCTCAAAACTTATGCTTCAGAGCTTGCACCCTTCCTTGGTAAACTATTTCGTCTGTGTCTTTCTACTTCAACATTCCATTCTTACTGGAAACGTGCCCTCATTCAGTCTTTGCTGAAAAAGGGGGACCCCTCTCAACCCTCTAACTACCGTCTCTTTTCTTTAACCTCCGATCTTTCTAAAGATTTCGAATCTATCCTTGACAGGAAGATTTGGAAACATCTCAATTCTCCTAATCTTGTCTCTGATCGCCAGTATGGCTTTTGTTAGAAACGCTCTACTGGTGATCTTCTTTTCCTTCT
>SEYY01008489.1:0-10000 GCA_009176605.1 Armadillidium nasatum | reverse complement strand
AGAAATACAGCATTGTAAAGATCTCGGGGTTTTTTTTTTTTTTTTTTTTTTTATTCAAAGTAGAATGGTCTCTAGTGAATTTTGAATGTCACGATCATCACATAAAATTAATGAAAAATTGATATTTCAAACATTAAGTATTTTAATCGATAATAATATATATATATATATATATATATATATATATATATATATATATATATATATATATATATATATATATATATATATATATATATATATATATATATATATATATATATATATATATATTACTGAGTAAAGAAATTTCCTCACTCCTCACACTTCAGATTGAATAACTATTTAATGATAAATTATACTCGTATTATTTATTTATTTATTTTTTTAAATATGATTTAAAAGGTCACTTCATTGCTATTAAAATGAAGCCGTTTTAGAGATATTGCATTTAATAGTGAAACCTAAGTAAGAAATTAGGAAATGAAATTTGATTTCAACAAAGAAAAAGTGATGTTTAAAGAAATTAGAATAAAATCTTAGGGATTTCTAAGCTCTTTTTCAATGGTAGTCCTATGGTTCATCAGTGAAGCAGGGGCAGGAATTCTTGCCCAAGCCCTTCTCTTCAGTTCGTCCGAAAGATCTGCTGTGGGATTTATGTCAGGACTACGCACTGGCCATTCACCGAGATTTCCATATGCTCGAGATATACTGACATACAGTATACGTGATATGAGACATTGTATTTTCAGGTACTTGCCTACAAAACCGGATATATATATATATATATATATATATATATATATATATATATATATATATATATATATATATATATATATATATATATATATATATATATATATATATATATATATATATATATATTTTAGGGATGGAGCGGCAAAAATTTTTACCGATACCAAAAATTCTGAACTTTTTTATATATAGTATATATATATATATATATATATATATATATATATATATATATATATATATATATATATATATATATATATATATATATATATATATATATATATATATATATATATATATATATATATATATATATATATATATATATATATATATATATCCAATCCCAGTAACGCTTTAGGAGCCTGTCTCCATCTAGATCTGTCTTAAATAGTTCCATCTTCCACCAACTGTTCCACCGTAGCAACCTGATGTCTCCTCAGTGAATTCCCAACTGACTTCATCCATCTCTTTCTAGGTCTCTCTCTCGTTCTTCTCCCTCTTGGCGTCCACTCTCACCTCTTTCTAGCAACTCTCCCCTCCAGCATCCTCCTCACGTGTCCCAACTATCTCAGTCTTGCTGCATCTGTCTTTTGAATAATTGGTCCAACCCTTATACTTTCTCTTGTTCTTTCGCTTCTTATAACTCTCCCTCCTGTTCCTTCCCACCATCACCCGCAGCACTCTCATCTCTGCTCCTTTAATTCTGCTTTCTTCTCTTGTTGTCGTACTCCAAGTCTGTCCCATATAACAAAACTTGGGTCAGAGTACTTTCAAAAATTACTTTCTTTACTCCTATATCCATTCTTTTGTCTGTCAAGATTGGGTACAGTCCCTCACCACTCTTCCGTATTTCTTCATCCTGTTGGTGATTTCCAGCGTATTTCCTTATTCTCATGTGAATACTCCCCATCTAAAACTAACGTCTCTCTACTACCCTCACCTCCTCGCCATACATCTTCAGCACAAGCTCCTCTCCCTTCTCCTCCCTATCAACTAAAATAACAGTTCTCTGTCTTTTTTACATTCACGCTCAATCCCGCCTCTTTTAGCTTTTCAGGGAAACTTTTTATCAGACCACTCTTGAAACTTCTTACTACTCTTTAAAATATCAAGAAATATGTTATATATAATATATATATATATATATATATATATATATATATATATATATATATATAGTATATATATATATATATAATATATATATATATATATATATTATATCATATAGCTTCATATACATATATACAATATATATATATATATGCACTCAGTAAAAAGATTATCAAATTCCAGAACAGTAGACTTTACCAGTTTGTAAATTAGGCATAGAGGTTAAGTCTATGAAAATATTCACGCTAGAAAGGCTGTCACCAAGTTAGGAGAGGTTAAACTTAAGTTGCCTTCCAATTTCTGAAATAGAGAGGTCTTTATCGCAAACGTGGAGGCTTTGGAGAGTTAGACTTTCCAAAATATATATCTTTGAATTTTTAGGTGCTGCTGAGAAGACAGAGATTCATTGATTTACATAACATTCTTTTGTTCCATTTTCTTTCAGCAATCCTAATTGATTTAACTTTTGTCAAGTGCTCTGTATTAAGCAATTTGTTCAGGATTATCTTTTTTTCATCTGTAGTTCATCCATTTTCAGTCATCCATCGCTTAGACTTAACATTTGACACACTTTAAAAGTGGTCACATCTGAAAACATATTCAGCTGTTTAGTCTTTGTTAATTCTTCAAAAGGCTTAAGGATATTAATACAAATTCAAAGTCATTTTCGTCAGCTGTTAGAGGCTTTAGTGCTGCTTGAAGCATAAAGGAATGGCCTCATTAATTTCGCTCATCCTCTCAAGCATTTGCAAACTACTATTCCAGCGTGTTTGAATATCTTGCATGACAGAAAGTGGACGAACATTTAATCTTGTATTTTCTTCAGCTCATTTTGGGCTACAACGGAGTGATTGAAATGCGTAGCAATTAACCTACATTTGGTTATTGAATCGGAACACATTTTAGACTTATAATGGTTTAACTAGTATCTGAGTTTGGGTGCAAAGCAATCTACATTTTTCACTCTTGCCAGAGAAAGTGCTTTTTTTTATATTTGTGCACGAAATGACCTGACTACGCAGTGCACTATCTTAATGAAATCTTCCTTTTTTCTTCAAATACAGTTTCAAGATAGTCGCCTGTATGGCGCTCAGAAAGAGTTCTGCATTCAATACAAGTTTTGCCTTTGAAATTTTATCGATTGCATGATACGTAATTTTTTACTATCCGCAAAGTTGCGGATCCCAATTGCGGATATCCGCGGATGCGGATATTGGAAAAATGATGCGGATGCGGATATCCCTGTCTCCACCCTATCAACTAAAAACAGTTCTCTGTCTTTTTTACATTCACGCTCAATCCCGCCTCTTTTAGCTTTTCAGGGAAACTTTTTATCACCACTCTTAACTTCTCTCTATCTTTGACTCTATATATATATATATATATATTATATATATATATATATATATATATATATATATATATATATATATATATATATATATATATATATATATATATATATATATATTATATATATGTATATATAAAGTCTCCTCTGGTGGGTAAGACCAGAGGCCTACCAATTTCCACTAGAATTTGGTCAATACCTGAACCTATTCGTTACACGCAGACATTCCCAATACACAGCTCTAGAAAGTGTGCAAACCAAAAGAAGTTGGGAAAACAGATAAAGGGAGTGTGTTCCAGACTTTACCAGTAGTGTACATGTAAGATTAGGCATAGAGGTTAAGTCTGAAACAGAGAAAGGATAAAACTGTGTAGAAAGGCGTGTTGCACGATCCTTTCTCGATGGAGGAGAAATGCAACAGGAGAGTTCAGAAGAGCAGTGTCCAATTTACTAGCGATAGTATAGAGTTAGTTACGCAAAAGTTCGACGGGCTGAAAGAGATTGGAGAGAATTAGTGAGAGAGGAAGAGTTAAGACGAAAAGCCATAGACTCCACCTTGTCAAGGAGAGCTGCGTGAGAAGAACCACCCGAGACGTGTGAGATGTAGTCCATACAGGGGAGAACAACACCCCTATAATGAGTAAGCAACTGCATTGAAAACAACTATGTTTCCTCTGCCTCAATTTGAAATGCGAGAAAGATCAGAGGTCAGTTGCTCCAAGGCTACCATTCTAGCGTTAATTAACTGTTCTGAAAGGTGCCCCTTGGAAACTGAAAGGAGTAATGAAGGGTGGAGTCAACAGCATAGGAATGGATAGATAAAGAAGGAACAGAGAGAAGATCATTAATGAAAAGCGAAAAAAAGTGTTGGGAACAGCACTGAATACTGAGGATCACTATTATTAATTGATTTAAAGGACGAGCGGTGGCCGTCTACAACTGCAGCTATAGAACGACCGGAAAGAAAATCAGAGAGAAGCAAACGATGTCAACTTTAACTTTGCTTCTTACTCTTTCCCTCCTGTAGTTCCCTTTGATGGCACAATAGCCATTTTACCTTCTATTAAACCTGAACTCTTCGCTTAAATGTTTGACTCTAACTCTACCTTAGACGATTCCTGAGTTATTCCTCCTTCTTCAACCCCCTCCAACTCATTTATGCCTAAAATTGTAATTTCTTCTGAAGATGTCATTTCTGCTCTCTCAGAGCTTAACACTAAGAAATTGTATGGTCCTGATGGTATTCCTCCTGCGGTTCTCAAAATTTGTGCTTCTGAGCTTGCACCCTGCCTTGGTAAACTATTTCGTCTCTGTCTCTTTACTTCGACCTTCCCTTCTTTCTGCAAACGTGTGCTCATTCAACCTGTGCCGAAGAAGGGGGAGCCCTCTCAACCCTCCAACTACCGTCCCGTTTCTTTAACCTCCGTTCTTTTTAAAGTTTTCGAATCTTGATTGGAAACATCTCAATTCTTCAAATCTTATCTCTGATCGCCAGAATGACTTCCATAAGAAACGTTCTACAAGTGATCTCCTTTCCCTTCTCTCTGACTCTTGCCTTCCTCTCTACAGCATTTCGGTGAATCTTTTGCTATCACGCTAGTAGTATAGGGAGCGAGATGCGCCGGTAAAAATCAGTCAACCTGTCCCTAACGGTCTTTTCTGCATTTGCGTGCAATCCTGCATTCTCAGGGACCTTCCTGACATTTATTTGTCGGTTCACGGAGCCACGCGGGCCCACGGACCCCCAAACCCCCAAGTTCGAATCAATTCCAGGAGGATTGAACCGCAAAGAAAATGGTCAGGAAAGAAAGTGAGGTGAACGCAGCGATTTTGCAAACTCAGGCAACTTCCTGATACCATTTTTGGGGGGTTCACGGGGCCCCGCGGGGCCCCTTCCCCAGACTTGAGGCCAATTTCAATGAGTTGAACCCTCCAAAATGGTGTCAGGAAAGAGCGTGAGGTCAATTTGAGCGGAGTGATTTGCATTGCAAATCAAAATCCCGTTTGGCTTAGGTTGCCTAATTTTTACCGGCGCATCTCGCTCCCTATACTACTCGCGATGATATTTCGAAAGCCTTCGATAGGACTGGTACAAAGCTTTGATTTCTAAACTTCCCTCTTTCAGAATTTATCCTTCTCTCTGATTTTCTTTCTGCTCGTTTTACGGCATTTCGGTGAATCTTTTGCTATCGCGCTGGATATTTCGAAAGCCTTCGATAGGGACTGGTACAAAGCTTTGATTTCTAAACTTCCCTCTTTCAGAATTTATCCTTCTCTCTGATTTTCTTTCTGCTCGTTTTACGGCATTTCGGTGAATCTTTTGCTATCGCGCTGGATATTTCGAAAGCCTTCGATAGGGACTGGTACAAAGCTTTGATTTCTAAACTTCCCTCTTTCAGAATTTATCCTTCTCTCTGATTTTCTTTCTGCTCGTTTTACGGCATTTCGGTGAATCTTTTGCTATCGCGCTGGATATTTCGAAAGCCTTCGATAGGGACTGGTACAAAGCTTTGATTTCTAAACTTCCCTCTTTCAGAATTTATCCTTCTCTCTGATTTGCTTTCTGCTCTTTCTATTGCTGCTGTTGTAGACGGCCACTATTCATCCTTTAAATCTTTTAATATTGGTGTTCCTCATTATTCTGTCCTGTTCCCAACACTTTTTACACTTTTCATTAAAAAATCTTCTCTATTACTTCATTACCTATCCGATCCTATGCTGTTGACTCCACCTTCATTACTCCTTTCAGTTTGAAGGCGATCCTCTCAGGAACAGTTAATTGACGCTAGAATGGTGGACTTGGAACTTCTGACCTCTGATTTTTCTCGTATTTCAAATTGAAAAAGATAAAATAAAGTTTTTTTCAATGCATCAAAAACTTAGTTCCTGCATATCTCTGCTCGCACTATCTTTCACAAAACTGTAACATCTTCTTCGAAAACACACAACTCAAGCCTTCATCTGTCCTTAATTTTCTCTAATGATCTTTCTTGGAAGGATCACATTATATCTCTTTCTAAGCAAGCTTCTAAGAGGTTTGGTGTTCTATTGCGCCTTGGTGATTTTTTACGACAATCCAGTTGCTTTCTTTTTAGGGGTGTTGTTCTCCCCTGTATGGAGTACGCCTCACACATCTGGGGTAGTTTCACTCACGCAGCTCTTCCTTTCTCACTAATTCTCTCCAGTCTCTTTATGCTCGTAGAACTGTTGCGTAACTCACTATATACTTTCACTAGTACAATGGACAATGGACGTGGACTCTCCTGTTGCTTTTCTCCCCCATTGAGATCGCTTGTCTAACACGTCTTTCTACACAGTCTTGTCGTTTCTCTGTCCAACTGTCTGACCCCAGACTTAACCGCTATGCCTAATCTTATGTCTACTGTACGTGTAAATCTGGAACACACTCCCTTTATCTGTTTTCCCAACTTCTTTTGACTTGCACACTTTCAAGCGCCGTGTATAAGTGCATGTCGGCGTTTAACGATTAAGTTCCGTTTTTGCCCCAACTCTGGTGGAAATTAGTAGGTCTCTGCTCTTTACTATGAAAGGAGGCATAATATATATATATATATATATATAATATATATATATATATATATATATATATATATATATATATATATATATATATATATATATATATATATATATATATATATATATATATATATATATATATATTATGGGGTCAAGATAGAGAGAAGTTAAGAGAGGTGATAAGAAGTTTTGCTGTAAAGCTAAAAGAGGCAAGATTGAGCGTGAATGTGGAAAAGACAGAACTATTAATAGTTAGAAGGGAGGAGGAGGCAGAGGAGCTTTTGCTAAAGGTGCATGGCGAGGAGGTGAGGGTGGTAGAGAGATGTGAGTATTTGGGAAGGGGAAAGTATTCACAAGGGAATGAGGTAATATGCTGGAAATCACCAACAAATACGGAAGAGTGGTGAGAGCGATGTACCCAATCTTAGTCGACAAAAAAAAAATGGATGTATGAGTAAAGAAAGTAATTTTTGAAAGTACTCTGACTCCAGTTTTGTTATATGGGAAAGAGACTTGAAGTACGACAACAAGAGAAGAAAGCACAATTTAAGCAGCAGAGATGAGAGTGCTGCGGTTGATGGTGGGAAGGACCAGGAAGAAGAGGATAAGAAACGGAAGAATTAGAGAAAGTACGGGATGGACCAATAATTCAAAAGATAGATGCAGCAAGAATGAGAGGGTTGGGACACGTGTGGAGAATGCCGGGGGGGGGAGGAGAGCGGCTAGAGGGAGGTGAGAGTGGATGCCAAGAGGAAGAAGACCGAGAGGGAGACAAAGGAGAGGTGGATGAAGTCAGTTGGGGATTCATTGAGTCGACATCAGCTGACTACGGTGGAACAGTTGGTGGAAGATGGAATTATTTGCGACAGATCTAGATGGATACGAGGAGATAGGCCCTAGAGCCTTACTGGGATCGGATATATATATTATATATATATATATATATATATATATATATATATTATATAATATATATATATATATAATATATATATATATATATATATATATATTATATATGGTCAGAATGCACATTAGAGCCATAATAACTCAAAAATATAATCTACATTAAAAAGATTATATTTTGAAATCCTTGGTAATTCAGAAAGAAATAGTAAAAAATTAAAATAAGTTTAAAAAAATGGCTTTGTAAGATAATTTTATTTATAAAATAAAAAAAATAAAAAAAAAAAAAAATTTTTAAACATTTTTTGCAATTTAGTTTTCTAAAACCTAATAGACTTATCATAACCCAATGACCGAAGTTGCCGTGGATACAAAATAACAATAGATGGATTCGTGCCGTTTATAGTAGCCTACTGCCAAAAGTACGATTCTATATTCATATATAAGAACTGTAACTTTCGTACGTATTAAATTTATTCTAATTTTTTTTATATCCAAATTCTACTGAAAATTCTCCAAGATTTCAAAATATAATTTTTAACGTACGTTTAGTAGTTTTTTAATATGTATGGATGCTAAAGTACACTCTGGCCCATTATATATATATATATATATATATATATATATATATATATATATATATATTAATATATATATATATATAATATATTATATATATATATATTAAATATATATATAATATATATATATATATAATTATATATATATATATATATATGTATATATATATAATATATATATATTATATATAATATATATTAGAGTATATATAGTGACCTATATATATAATATATATATATATATATATATATATATATATATATAATTTATATATTATATTATATATATATATATAGTGATCCTATCTATCTCTGTTGTGACCAATGTTGGTCCGGGAGGTCACTACACTTTGTTGTGGCGAAAGGGATAGACAGGAGGCTGGGTTTTCCTAAGTCCCTTGTGGAATGCCGACTCGTAGGCGTGTGGTAGCCACCACTTCTCTTCAGGCCGCGGACGTCGTAGCCTTGAATGGAGGCTACTTAAAGGAGAACCGCAGCCGAGGGCAAATGGGCTGCCAAACTAGGTTTCCTTTTTGGAACTTCTTCTTCTTTAGCCTCAGATGGAAGGCTACTTCAAAGGAGGAACCGCAGTCGAGGGCAAATGAGCTGCCAAACTGGGTTTCCTTTTTAGTAGCAGAGGCGTTGGAACTTCTTCTTGTAAGAGCAGCTTCTTTTGAACTTCTGCTTGGGACTGCTTCTTTTGGGCTTCTGCTTAGGACGTCTTCTTCTTGGGCAGTTCGCTGTAGTGGCAGTTTCTTCTTCAGCTCTTGGGTAAGTGAAAGGTGACTACTTTTTCTATACCTTCTGATAATTATCTCAATAATAAAAAGGTGTAAGGAAAAGTAGCTGGTTTTCCACTTTATTTATTTTTAACAAAAATAGCTTACAAAGTTATGATTTTTAAGTTTTACAAATTAATATTAAATAGTATATAAAATAATATACATTTAAATTACATTTTATATATAAAAATACATTATAATTTATATTTTTAACATAAACATTTTTATTTGTAAATATAATATAATATAACATAAAATAAGTACATTTTATAATAGTTTCTCATATGGTTTTACTTAATTCAATTTAGCGTAAAATAGTTTTGGCGCCAAAGTGAATTAATAATTGCTATGGTAATAATTAAAATTTACATTATATTTAAATGTTTTATTTTTTACAATAATAGTTTATATTTTTATATATTTATTAGATTACTTTTACACAAAAAGAAACTTTTTTTTATTATCACAAGGTTTACGTGTCTTTTCTTATTTAAAACAATATGAATACAATTGACAAGTTAACGCTTGAAACAATATTCTTTTACAGAAAACGGTTTTTATATTTTTGGGCAACTATTTAAAATGACACTATATATACTATATATATATAATATATATATATATATATATATATATATATATATATATTATATATATATATATATAATATATATATTATATATATATATATATATGATTGCTTTTCTTAAGAGTTAAGAATTGGTATCGGTATCGGGAAAGTTGAAGGTCTTAGTATTGGTATCGGTAAAAATTTTGGTATCGCTCCATTCCAACTTAACACCTTTTTTTTTAATATGTTTAACTTATACTTAATTTTTTATTATTTTTATTTTTTTATTTTTATTTGTAAGTTAGGCCAATCCTATTCGCTGGCCGTTAGGCGTATATTTATCCTTTAAGTCAAGGTTAGGTTAAGTCGAACTAGTTTGTTGTATTTAAGAAAGTAGTTCTAATTTTTTTTT
>SEYY01008488.1:10000-22777 GCA_009176605.1 Armadillidium nasatum | reverse complement strand
TTTGTATGAGGTTATGTTTAGGGACTGTATCAAATGCTTTGTTAATGTCAATGGCAATGAGTATGGTCCTGTGGGATGTTTTTTGTTCAGCCGTTTATTACGTTTTGCGAGATAGTGGCGAGGACCGTGGTGGTTGAGAGGAATTTATTGAATCATGTTGAAATGTGAGTTTGCATGAGCGGTTGATTTTTGAATAAATGATTTTTCTAAGAGTTTTCTAGTGTGGATAGAGGGAGATCAAGCGGTATGAAGAACAGAGGTTTGGACTTTCCTGGTTTAATTTGGGGATAATTATTGCCTTCTTCCATATTGCGGGGATGAAGTTGTATGTGTAAGATTCGTTGTATATTTGGGTTAGGTACTGTATGTAGTAGCCATGGGTCTTAGGTGTTTTAGATGTAAATTTAAGATGTTATATGGGCCTGTAGCTGGGGAGAGTTTGAGTGCTTTGATTCCCTAGGTAGTGTCTTGATAAGAGAAGGGGGGGGGCTGGATTGTGTTCTAAGTGTGTGTTTTGAGATGTGGATTATTTTCTACTGTTATGTGTGTGGTTTATAGATGTTTGAGTAGTGCTGGCGAGATATTGTAGTGTGTTGGTGAAGGAGAGTGAGTTGTTTTCTTTAGGTTTGTTTAGTGTTGGAGGCTTTTTTGGAGTTTGCAGTCGTTTGATTACCTGCCAAGTCTTTTATCGTTGGACTATTAAGTGTTTTTAGGTATTCTTTGAATTTGTTGTTTTGCGATTTGATATTATGCTGAGATTTTCATTTAGGGTGTTTATTGCATGATGATGTCTTTTGTGTGTGATCTATGTTGTCGGAGTTGGTTTCCTTGCTTTATAAGGTTGCAGATTTCTGGTGTAAGAGAGGGGTTGTTGTGTTTCCTGTAGCCCATGGGTGTGTATAGGTTGGATGCTTTGTGTATTATTTTGATGAAGGAGTGGATTGCTGAGTGTAGAGAATGTGTGTTGGTTATTTCTTGTTAGTTTAAATGTGTTTCTATGCGGTGAGTGAAGTTTGTCAAGTTTTCTTTTTTGTAGTTTGTGAATGTTGTTGTTTCTTGGGATATATGTGTTTAGTGACTGTGTATTTGATTATTTGATTATTTGATGGTTAAGATGGTGTAGTGAGAAGGTAGTGTCAGGGTGATGGAGATTGATTGGCTTGTTGGGGTAGTCGGGTAGGTAGTTGTTTGTAGTTTAAAATGTTTAATGTTTCTAGTGTATCTAAAATGTGTGCTCCTCTGGGGTCTGTTGGGTAGTCTTGGTACCATGCTGTGTGGTGAGGGTTGGTCTCCTCCTATGATTAGGTTGGTAATTGTGTTCAGAGGTGCAAGATTTGGTTTATAATTGTTTGAACAGTATACTGATGTAGGATGGGGGATGTAAATGTTTATTATGGTCTGTGTGGTGTTGTTGATTAAGATTTTTAAAGATTGTATGTTCAGAATGGGATCGTTTATTAGGTTTGTTATGTCAGTAGTTGAATTGTGGTACATTATATTGTTTTTTATTAGTGTTATCAGTGTGTGATTGGTTGGTTGCTTGTTGGTGTATATGGAGTCATATCCATAGAAAGGAGTTTTGGAGGTGTTAGTGGAGAGTGAGCTTCTTGGATCAGAGCTAAGACAAAATTATGTTTGGAAAGGAATGTTTGTATTTCTGAATGTTTTTTGTGTAGGCCATTAATGTTTATCTGTAGAATTTTGATTTGTGTCTATATATATATATATAATATATATATATTATATCTCTCTCTCTCTATACCATCTCCCAGGAAGGGTTTTCACCCTGTCAGTGGAACCAGCATCTTTCCCCATCTGCTTGAAGAAGTCCCAGAGCCCTCCAAAAGTCAAATTCATGCCGGTCCAAGTCCTATAAGACTCTTCAGGTAGGGCTTTCACCCTTTCAGTAGGACAAGCATCGTTCTCAAACCAACCTCCAAACACTTTCTCCAGGGGTCTTAAAAAATTGCGCTTCTCCGAGCAATGATTCCCAAGCTGGTTCTGGAGTAGTTACAAAGCCGTTGACAGAGAAATCACAAGGCCGGATGGCTAGTCCTGTCGTCCTTGCATTGAGTTCTCTTCACATGATCCGATCCTGTCGTCGATTTTCAAACTCTTGTTTTTAAATTTCAAATTCTTAATGTTAAAGTTTAATTTTTCGTTAAAAGCCGAAAGTCCTAATGAAAGATTTGTTGCTCCTCTGTAAATTTTGATATAATAATTTTATCGAAACATTTATTTTTTTTAATGCAAAAATATTTCAAAATTCTAATTTAAAATAAATTTATTAGTTTTTTTTTTTTTGTTCAATACTATCTGAATGTATTTTTTTCTCTCTTCTTTTCTCTCCTCAATCTTCTTTCTGATTCTTCTCGCTTTTTTTTTCCCATCTATCTTTAGGCACATATACTCTCGACGACGACCAATATGAATTCATATATATATATATATATATATATATATATTATATATATATATATATAATATATATATATATATATATATATATATATATATATATATATATATATATATATATATAATATATATATATATATATATATATATATATAATATATATATATATATATATATATTATATATATATATATATATATATATATATATATATATATATATATATATATATATATATATATATATATTATATATATATATATATATATAAAATATTTTGATTAATTTAATGTAATCTTGGTATTTAATATACTTCTGTACAGGTTTTTTTAATATTAATACTTCTAATCCTTATCCGTAATCTTAAACCGTAATCCTAATCCTTAATACTAATCCTCAATCCTAAAACGTAATCCTAATCGTTAATCCTAATAGATATTCCTTAATACAAAATATTCATACCTTTGTTTTATTCGGACTTAACATATCTGACAATATTTCCGCTATCTGATTGAAACGAGGTCTCTCCACCGGATTCGATCGCCAGCAATGTAACAGCAAGTTATATCTGTATGATATGAATAATAATAAGAATTAATAATAATAATAATAATAGAAATGACGTCATCAAGAGTATACTCTGTTCCCCTGATTATATACATCTAAATGTACATACGAAACGTTTGGGGTAATGGTGAAAACTATTGTCACAGTTAACATTTTCAAATGTCGCGTCTGATTATTATTATTTTAGATCTTTACAGGATTAAATATTATTATTTATTATTATTATTATTATTATTAGTAACATAAATTGTTCTAGTAATTATGAACTTACATTTGATCATTACAATATGTTGGCTTTTTTAATCTCATTCCTTTCTCAAGAGCAGTTGCAAACTGATTTAAAGGAAACCCTGGGAATGGGGTATTCCCGAGGGTGAACATCTCCCACAGGGTGACTCCGTATGACCACACATCACTTTGGGTGCTGAAAATCTTCTGTTCGATTGCCTCGGGTGCCATCCACTTGATTCGGCATGGCATCCTAACAGGGAACAGCAAGCATATATATATTATATATATATATACTATTATATATATTATATATATAATAAATATATAATATATATAATCTACCACTGCTTACGGGCAAATACCTTTATATAATTAGGTAGTTTTTTAAGAAGTTCTGAAGGTCCATTGCAATATATAACACCTTTTAAGTAAATAAAATCTTGGGATGAGTAGAAAAGAAAATACCAAGAATTTTATGAGCAAACAAAAGCTTCAGTTGCTTGTTTTGTAAAAAGATGTTTTAGTTGAGTGGAAAAGATTATGGAATAAAAAGAAAAGGAGCTGCATTTCCGAGGAATCGAAAACCATTGTTTTGAATGGTTAATGTAAAAATAAAAGTAAAATCTGAAGTGAGTTGCTAAGCTACTCTCCAAGCATCGGATAAATGAATTTGAGTTGGATTATTTTCAAAATGAAAAGCCCTGAGTACAGAAGTATGAATATGAAATGACAAATAAAATGTCTTTAATTTAAAGAAGAAAAAGACTGGGTTTCTGAGAAGAGCCTTAAAAAACACCACTGATATTTGATTTAATGGATAAACAGTGACAGGTTACAGAGAACCGGAAAAGAAATTTGAAAGTAGTGTAATAAGAATATTACCAAGAGTTGGAGTTTAAAAGTCAAAGCTTTGTGGCTGAACTAATCAAAAGTTTTCGATGTGTCCGTCTGTCTTCTATTTTTCCAACTTTCTATGTTTTACATTCGAAACCCATGCATTATGGTTTAATTTTTTACTACATTTGGTTTTTCCAGAATGGTGGGTTTCATGTAGTTTTTTATCCCCTTTTTCAACTTGTGTAACATTTATATCATACTGAGTAATCAGAAAAATATTTAAAAAGGTAATTAAAATAATCTTACTGGAGTAAGTTATGTTAGGTTCTTCTATTAATCATTATTTTTCTTCAGATATTACCATTGTTAATTTGAATTTCATTCACGCTATTGTGTGCACCTTATTTGTCACATTTACCTTGATATGTTTCTTTTTTTTTACTTAGTTTATTTAATTACCCCTTGCACAACCACTCAACCTTCTGAAGGTGAAAATATTAACCATTTTTTAATTCTAAAAATTATAGCTTCAAGATTTTTATTCCTTTTTTCCGAAAAATTTTCAATGTCGTTTTTGTATTAAAGAAAAACTTTTGATCTTTTTGTTTTAAGGGTTAGTAGTTTTGAAATAAATATTTTCCGGCGATGTATTTTTTTTTTTTTTATTTCAGATCCTCATTTATTAGATATTTCGCAGGGATATGAAGGCGCCTCTTGATTTGTTGAAAAAGCTTGATTTTAAGAATCGAAGTCCAGAGAAGTACTCATTTGATTTAAGATTTATTTACATGTTAAAATATAAAAGTATATTAAAAGAAATAATGATAAGCAACGTCATAATAATTCAAATTCTTTTACTGCACTTTTGATATTGTAATTCACTTATATAACTTCATGATCTCTACAAATCTAAGATGGAGTAACAATGTTTAAAATGCAATATGCCTCTCCTACCATTATATGAACTTATTTTACGTCAGAATTTTTAAAATTATTTTGGTCGTAACTTATGTTTTTATCCTAACCAAAAGCATCCTGTTATAAACTTACGCTACTTTTCTTCAAATACACGTAGTTTTTGTGCATTTCTCTTGAGAGGCCGAAATCGCAAATTTTCACAACGTTATCTTCAGCTAGTAAAAGATTCCTAGCTGCTAAATCACCATGAAGAACCTAAAAAATAATTTGGTAACAAGTTTAGACTATCTAGTAGCAGCTTCAGTAGGAAGTGTAGCTGTGCTGTCTTAGTTTCACTGTTAGATTGGTATATTTTTGGCAAAAATTGTCAAATTTTCTATTTAGTTAAATGTCATGAAGATACTTCTTTGGTTATATGTCATGTGGAAGGGGGTAACTTGGGATAAAATTATCAATTGGGCAACTTTTTTAAGTTTTATTTTTCATTTAATTTTATTTAGATCTTTCAGGTTAATAAATTATGGTAAAAAAAATATGTACCGAATAACTATTGTAGTAAAACCTATAATACTGAAAAATAATTGCTAAAAAATATATAATGAAAGTTTCTCGATAAGAAAAATCGACTGATATATTACAGAAAATCAGTTTACAACATCTGCCAACTAGTAACTTTTGTAACTTTTTTGGTAATAATGGACTGATAATAAATAATATAATAATATAACAATTATAATTAATAATAATAAAATCCCTTTCTACTAGTTAGATATTCCAATTGGCTACTTGCCACGCCCAACGATCTGTTGTGGTTAAAGGGGCAGAAACCCCTGGTATATTCTCCATTATCTTGTCTAAGAAAAATCAAGGTATGCATCAGGGTTTAAATTCGATGTTTTCCCATATCTGTGTTATAATAATAATAATTATAATAGAAATAAAATATAATAATAATAATAATAAAATCATACCACAACGACGAAAATTAGGATAACCGCTACAGCAACAAAAAACAACACATAGCAAGGTATTACAGTAAATAACATCACATAGCAGTAAATAATATCAACAACTTGAAATAACGTAACAACAACAACAACAACAGTAAACCAGAACAAACCCAAACAAAGTTTGAGTTAACTACTATTACACTTCTACAAAAAATTCTACTACTACTACTACAGCTTTTACTACTGCAAATACTACTCAACCCTATCCAAAAAATCTGAGCCACTTCAGAAACAAGATCGGAACTAAAAACACAGGCAGATGTGACCTTTGCATATTTGGAGTAACTTAGAATAGTAAGAGAAATCTCGCCATTTAAGTAGAACTTCCAGCTTTTTTTTGAGGGGGCGGAGGGGGGGGGGTGCTTCCTTACAACCATTTTGACATGACGTTTCCAAAAACTATTTTGTTTATGTTAAGGCCAAGAATATTTGTACTTTCAACACGAGAGATGGGTGAATCGTTGGAGATAGGAGGGATAGGTGACTATGAGAGGAAGATTTACAGCAGATTGATTTTTTGAACAGTTGAATATCACAAAAGTTGAAACGACCACATTTGGAAATGGTCCCTAAGGGCAGAAACCTATAAAACTGTGAGATAGGAAAAATATATCACCATTAAAACTAGAATAGCGAAACCATACGCATGATCGGAAAAAATGAAATGGGATTCCAGATGACTCAAGAAGGAGTTGTTGGAGAGAAATCTTTAAAATTAAGATATATTAGGGTATGGTCATATTTACCGATATGAGAAAAAGTGATATAGTTACACAGAGAGGGACTAATTGTTCTCTTCAGATCGATATTGTTCAAGAACTGCTTTATACAATCAAAAATAGGCATAGGTTCTCTAATCTGTTGCTTTAGATCGTTAAAATGCTGAATGATTTAGTCTCCTTCCTCCTAGATCGATAATAGAGAACCTCAATCAAATTAAATTAAAATAAGACTTCAGTATATAGGTGAATATGAGTCTCATGAGAAGTAGTAGGATACTAAAATGAGCATGGCGGGAAAATTTGCTATAATATGAGAGCAGTAGCAGGAACAATATCATTAAATATAGGGAGTCAGTTTTTAAGCCATAAGCATAATATAAAACATAGTTACATATATTAAAAGAGTCAAGAGAATGAATCCTTGGCTGAGTCTCAGACTGGAACAAAAGCTTAGGATGAGAGTTAGACAGGTGGTATTCTACAGATTTGAAATTAAAACGAAAGCTGTAGACATTAATAATTTAAAAAAAAGCCAACGTCACTGCAAATCCACCATTTCAGCAATTATAAACAGTACAAAACTAAAAATATAAAGGTAAACTTGTAACTTAAACTAAGGCTGAAACAAAACCTATGTCGGCAATAAAAACCTAATTAGTCTTAAAATGAAAAAAAATATATTAAAATAGATACTAGAATATAATATATAAATACTACTACTTTTAAAGAAAAAATACTACTACTGTTTCAATTAATAATACTACTATTGCAACAACATAAAAAAATGGATACAACAACGAGATAGAATTAACTAAAACAAATGTTTCTTCCAAAATAACACCTACCCGATCCTGCATCCAAGCGACTTTGGTAACAAAGGATCATTAGGGAATGGAGATGTTCTTCCTACATCGATATCACTTGTGACAGGATCGATTTGGTTAATGAACTTATTCTTAGCTCTCTGGATGAACTTCAAAAGGTTTCCGTATTTACAGTATTCCACAAGTATCCATAATTCTCCTTGAAAATATATGAAAATTATTCTTAACTATCTGAATCAATTTTTTTAAATAAAAGCACCAAAGATCAAGAGGTTTATCATTGTCCATGTTTGAAGTGTGAACTCCAATAAGGTTCTCACTGTTCAAATATTTTCCCATATTTATCATGATCATTTAGCTTTAACTTCTCAATTCATATTTAAGTACGAACTCCAATAAGATTCACAATAGTTAAATGCATGCCTACTTGAATTATGATCATGTAATCTTCAGTTGCCGGTCCTATATTTGAGTTTAAACTCCAGTAAAATTCAAAATATTCATGTAATTTCCAAATCAAAAATGATTTTGGGAGGTTTGACGTACTTTTGTCAATATTTAAATTACTGGCTTCAAAAAGATTCAAAATATTTAAGTATTTAACAAATGAATCATGATTTTTATTTACTAACCTTTGTCAATATTTGAAGTGTGAGCTCCCAAGAGGTTTACAATATTCAAGTGTTTACCCAAATGAATCATAGATCTTTAGTTCCATTATTAGGGCTCGAAGGTGCGTCTTATCATGTCCAATATTTACACATCTTGATTGCCACACGTGTTGGTGATTCTTTTCCATTCAAACCTTTTCACTTGAGCCAGCAACACTCTTCCAAAGGCTCCAGCACCCAATTGCTTTCCTAATGATTAGAAAACTTGCACTTTATTTACTTAATTCATTATTATTATTAATTATTATTCATTATTATTATTATTATTACCCTTATTATTAATTATTATTATTATTATTATTATTATTATTATTATTATTATATTATTATTATATTATTATTATTATATTTAAGTGAAATTTAGCACGCTTCTAACCTAGAGTAATATTTCTCTCTTCTCCACTTCAAAAGCGTTGTCATATGGAAGCAGCTCTGCCTGTTCTTCTATCGTACATTCCTTGTTCAGTTTACCAACGTTTCCTTTCCGGAAAAAGAAATAATTGTAATTGAAGCATATCATTACGTATATTCTTATTCTTCTTGTTTCTAATGACTAAGATAATCACGAAGGAGAATAAAATGATGACAATGATGGTATAAGCTCACGATAGTAATTCCAAATTCGTATCTGAGAGCGCCAATGCTTCGTCTGAAGAAAATATGATATAAAATTATTCATAATTAATAATAATAATAATAATAATAATAATAATAATAATAATAATAATAATAATAATAATAATAATATAATAATAATAATAATAATAATAATAATAATAATAATAATAATAATAATAATAATAATAATAATAATAAAAATAATAATAATAATAATAATAATAATAATAATAATAATAATAATAATAATAATAATAATAATAATAATAATAATAATACCTTCGATAATGACATTTGCAAAAGGCTGAATATGTCCGACCCTATTCTCGACGTTGCATTCATATTTTCCTTCGTATTTCTTTGTTGCAAATTTGAATTCAAGAATTTGGTTATCATCGCTCAAGGAAACTTCGACATTATTTTCAATAATTTCGTCGATATTTTCACCGTCCTTAAAAAGTTTAATGATTAATTTATGATTGTAATAGTCAGCCTAACAAATCATTAATTTTTTATATCCGAGTTCGTGTCTTGCCTCGGAAATCTAGTCTTGTAACTTACTACAAACTTAGAATAAAATCTAGTAAGAAGTTAGAAGATTAATTTTTATAGATAATAGTTACTTTCCCTTTTCACATTCATATAGTTGGAATGAATGACCCTTACAAACATACCTTTAGCCACGTAATCTTGGGTTTGGGTCTCCCTTCAACATAACAGGCAATAAAAAATGGGGAAGTTGACTTCACTAGTATTTCCATCCCTTCTAAAGATAAATTGGAACTTGGCAGAACCCAAGGAGCAATTTTTTCTGCATTAAGAATGATGATTAAAAGTCGACACAAATGTTAAATAACTCCCATTAATCATGTTGTACATAAAAAATAATGTTTATTTGCTATAAAAATATTTTAATTATATTGCAGTAAGCTGAGTAATTTAAGAATATAATGTGTTTAATATGATTTTACAAATTTTTACGAGCTTGTTTAATAACAATACAACATAGTGGTCAGAAAATTGTAGAAAAAGTTGTAGAGAGAAGAACAAATAAAGATTTTGAAAGAAAGATTTTAAAATTAATTAAAGCTTCATGACAGAATCAATCGAAAACTTTAAGCGAGAGTAACAAGGGGTCCAAGAATGGCGGGGAGACGATTAATCGATCGATATATCGAAGATTTCAGCTTGAACGTCCAGTTCCCTCGCTCTTTCCTATGCCTTTTCGTGGAAAAAAAAAAAAAAAAAAAAAAAAACCGTTACAAAATCCGATAAATCGATAAAATATCGGTATTAGGAAATATCGCTGGGAATAAAGGTATCTTCTATATAACATCTGATAGATCGGAACATCGATCTATATTCCGATGATTTTCCAGCTATTGAGAACTTCCAGCTTCCCACACCATTCTCCTTTTTCTTTGGACTTAATCCCAACATCCATTTCTCAGTCTCTTTCCTGAGAGCTTTCTAGGAATTCATACCTACCACGTTCGTTCCTAGACCTTTTCCGGGTCCTTCAGATTAAATTTCAAGATAATCCTAGGGGAGAATTTCACAGCAAAGATTTTTTGCAGGAACCGAACAAACACTACTGCAACTTTCAATTATGTTTCCGATCGCTTCAAGACCCGACGCTCTTTCCTAGTCCCTTTAGATTGTTATTCGTATATAGAGACACCTAGTCACGCCTAACAGCCCTATTCACAAAACCATCTCTAACTTTCCTTCAGATTAAAGCAGTAAAACACTTATTCACACATACACAAGCATCCATTCAATAATAGTATAGCCCATCACTCCTTATTTGCCCTTGACTTTCCTTCATTTTAAGTTCATAAACTTTCGGCATTTAACGAACAAACCCTTTATCAGTTCATAAACTGAGTTCTATCGCTCAAGAAACCCACAACTTATCTTTCGAACTCCCCAACAACACCATTTTTACCTAACCAAACCTTTATCAACTTCCCCAAAGTAGTCTTTCTCGATTAAGTAATGGTCTATGCCTTCATTCTAAATCATCATCCTACATATATTACCCAAATTTCATTTATTTTCCCTAAGACACAACAAAAACACCTTAGTTCACTGGCTTAAGCTTAATAACACCTAAATTCATAGGTCCAAAATCTAAAAACACTTAAATTTAAAGATATAAATCACAAAAACACAAACTCACAGGATTAATTCACAAAATACTTAACTAATCAACACAAAATACAAAAACACCGAATTCAAAGGCAAAATTCACAAAAACACTTAAAAATCAGCAGCTAAAGCAAAAAAAAAAAAAAATCAAATTCAAAGGCATAGTACACAAAAAACATTAAATTCAAAGGCATAATATACAAAAAACATTTAATTTCAACAATACAAAGCTCAAAAATACCAAAATCAAAGACATAAAGCACATTAACTTAGCACATGCGCTTTTTTGGGGTGGGGAGTCTTTAAAATTTGTTTTGAAACATTCTTATAGAAAATTTTCTGCTGATTCCAAATATGTATTTTGTTTTACATATTTCCATATGGTTACTGAGATATGACTACTCAAATAATCTCAAAGGGGGACCCCATGGAAAGACCCCAACTTTTGGGGGAGAATATTTTTATTTATTTTTTCCATCAATTTTATAGTAAATTCTATGCTGATTCCAAATCTGTATTTAGTTTTTATAATTCCGAACGGTTCCTGAGAAAAAGACTTTTCAAGGGACACCTGGCAACGATCTTGAAAATGTCAGCAAATCACTCTCAAAGGAATTTTTTTTTCTTTCTTAATTCTTCCAATTTTTTAAATATTCTTATAGCAAACTTTCTCCTGATTACAAATATGTAGTTAGTTTTTCATAATTCCAAATAGTTATTGACGTGTGACCACTCAAAAAATCTGAAAAGGGGACTATCCCCCAACTTTTGGGGGCAAATTTTTTCCTTTTCCTATCAAGTCTTTAGTAAAATATTTGCTGATTCCAAATCTGTAATTAGTTTTTCCTAATTCCAAGCGGTTCCTGAGAAAAAGATTTTTCAATTGACACTTGTCGAATGAACTTGAGTTTGGCGATATATGGCAACTTCAGAAAAAAAAAATTTAGAAAAATTTAAAATGTTTTTTGGTATATTTTTATAGAAAATAATAAGCAGATTCCAAATATGTATTTAGTTTTTCAGAACTCCAAATGGTTACTGAGATATGACCAGTCAAACATAGAACGTACTTTATAAATAACTTTATGGTCTTACGTTTATGCGATTTTTCCGATATAGCACTTTTTAGAGGAAAAAAATTGCCAAAAAAAAGTTTCTCATGTCTTTCTTTCATAATATCTGTGTGTACTAGAAAAAGTTGTAGGAAGGTATCAACGAAGTTTGAACTAGGAAATAACTCCGGATCTATTAAAACTCGAGAGAAATTTGTCAACATTTGGAAGGAAAAAAAAATCTCAAAACTTCAAATGAGTTTAGGCGAATAGCAAACTACCTATACCAAAAGCTATCAACTTTATTAAGAATTCTTTTAAAAGCTACATACGTTTCCAATTCCTTAGCGGAAAAAAACAGAAAAAAAATATTAAATAAGTATTTTATTAAGGATTTAGTAAAAAAAAGTCAGAAAAAACATTAAATCCCTGTTAAAGAAAACCTTCTCTTAGATTTTTCTAAAAGAAACAGAAAAGATAAAAGAAGGGGTTCCCTATAAAATGTTTCTCTATGAAGATCCCCCTAAAAAGGACGTACAAGCGTTTGGAGGGTCCCCTTTAATTAAGAATAAAACTAGGTTGTATCTGGTAGTGACATATTATTAAAATCGAGGAATTTATACCTGGTAGAGATATTAAAACAAACCCATACATTTACATTTGGTAAAGATGAGCCATAAAAACTGGAAATTTTTTCAAGAGCAACGTTCAGTTCCGAGACTAATTAATGTTCATATTGGTGCTCATTTTTAGTGATA
>SEYY01008486.1:55000-61796 GCA_009176605.1 Armadillidium nasatum | reverse complement strand
GGTTTGATATTTTACCCGCTCTTAAAGTAAAATAAACTACATTTTTATATATTTTTCATAATTATTTGATTAACGTATAATTTTCAATACATACCAGCATAAAGTAAATACAATCAAAGAAAACAGTCTCTTACTTAGACTGTATTTCTGCAAGAATTTTAAAAAATATCAAGATATGTATATTTCAAAATCAATTGAATTTTAATAATTAAAGAAAAATCCGGCTGGAAAGATGTCGGGTCATGAATATATCCCTACCGGAGCCTAAGTTTAAAATTACCACATATAAGGCCTTGCTGGATAAGGATCAAGAAGCATCATATAAATATAATATATATATATATATATATATATATATATAATATATATATATATATATATATATATATATATATATATATATATATATATATATATATATATATATATATATATAATATATATATATATATATACAATAATATTTTACTTATTTATTTATTTTTGGCAATGAAGAGTTATAAAACTATTTTGTTAATTGATATGTCGTCAGGTACCAACTGTTGAAGAAATTTAGCGAATTAAACTCATTTGTTCTTACATCACTGGAAGTCATAAATTTAAAGAAAACGTTTTTTATCCTTTATTTTATCATCAATGTTTGAATTATGAATTAAATAATAAATACAAATTTTGAGTCATCATATAATATATATATATATATATATATATATATATATATATATATATATATATATATATATATATATATAATATATATATATATATATATATATATATATATATATATATATATATAATATATATAATATATAAGAGAGAGAGAGAGAGAGAGAGAGGAGAGAGAGAAGAGAGAGAGAGAGAGAGAGAGAGAGAGAGAGAGAGAGAGAGAGAGAGAGAGAGAGAGAGAGAGAGAGAGAAGAGAGAGAGAGAGAGAGATCAGAATCAGTTAGTTGGAGATTCAAACTCTATAAATCGTTACAAAATAGCAAATTGTATGGATTTTACGTTCTTGATTTTAGGATTTATAAATTAAATACATTTATATTTGAATAATTAAATGAACAATTAAATACAGTATACTATATAAATTATAATTATATTTTACTTTACTGAGTAAAAATTATTTGTAACATTCAAGTTCTAATATAGTACTTGGCAACTCACATCGCCTCCACGTTTGGAGGCGGTACATTTGAAATGAATTGGCAACTTTTCTTAAGGAGGGAAATTTACTCATAAGCGTGGTGAAAACAAATGCAAAATCTTCCTTTGAAAAACATAATAAATTAAAAATTTTCATATCATATACAAAAAATCGAAAAGCATAAAAATGAAAAAGGACTCTTAAAAATGTCAAATGTATTAATAGTTTAAAAAATATAAAAAAAAAAAAAAATATATAATATATATAATATATATATATATATATATATATATATATATATATATATATATATATATATAATATATATATATATATATATATATATATATATATATATATATATATATATATATATATATATATATATATATATTTAAAATTAGATTTAAGATTTTAAGCTTTAGTGGTTTGATTTAGCATTTAAATTTAAATTCCCTAGAAATTTTCGTTCAAAAATTCCAGTGTGGTCAGATACGACTTAAAATTTAAACAACATTCCTTTTGACTGACCTTGGGATTGTTGGAAGAAACTTTATAGAGGTTTCTTTCTTTTTTTTTTTTTTTTTTTTTTTAACATCAAATTGTTAATAAATTTGTGGATGTTCCATGCTTCTTTTTTCAAGTTTAATGACAGCTAAAAAAAAATAAGGCAAGAGATTTTTGCATGGATTCACCGCTATTTACTATTCTAATCGAAAGCTTTTGGAAATTGATAGAAAGAAAACTGTTAATTTTTTAAAAGGAAAAATTGATGTAATTTGGTGGCGATATATAGATGATGTGTTCGCCTTAATTCCAAATAGTTTCAAGTTAAAATATATTTTAAATAAAATAAACAATTTAGCAACTTTCATAAAATAAACTTTAAGAAAATCTGCGGATGGAAAACTAACAGTTTTGAGATTTGTGATCATAAATCATAAAACAATCGTTCCACTTTGAAAGTTTATAGGAAAATACACATACTGATTCATACCTTCATTTTTTTTCTTTTCCATGTAAAGAGTATAGTAATTAGACGTTTATAATAGCATTTTAATTATGTATACTGGTATTTAGAGGTGTAGTTTCTTATATTAAGAATGAGTTTTAAAAGAAGCCTAGAAGTTGGCAAAGAAAAAAATATAATGATCAACTAATTAAGGCTGAAAATTTATGAGTGCTTTCTTGCAAATTAAATTCATTTATTTCCTAGGAATGTAATTTTGCTATTATTACTTCTGAAGTAATAATAGCAACCCTAGAAAAAATTAGTCCTGAGAAAAAATTAAGAGTAAGCAAACAGCTAAAAGCATAAGTCTAATCTAATTCTTTTTTTAAAAATATATTTAATTAACAATTAATTTATATTTTCTCTAAATTGTTTCCATTTCTTGTGCAATTTACTAACCTTGCTTGCTGATCAGATTTACATGAAGTTATCTGTTCTAAAATGTGTTGCATCACAGAGCTTACGTTGGGACCTTCTTGACCATCAATAGTGGCTTGTTGTGTTGTTGTTGATGGCACTTGACCCTGAGGAACCTTTGGTATATATATATATATATATATATATATATAATATATATATATATATATATATATATATTAATAATATATATATATATATTATATATATATATATATATATATATAAGGGTGGGTCAAAAATTATATTACAAAAACCACGGTGTGCACGGACGTCAAGATGATATAACATTATATGTCAAATTAAATGGTTGTGTGACTTCCCCTACCTCTCGCACAACATCCTCCTCCAATGAAAAATTAGAAAAATAAATAACAATACGTTTTATTTCTTTTAACATTAGCTCAGAGGCTGATAATAAGGTATAAGATATATTCTTACCTACGCACACATCAAAGACACACACACACACACAAATACCCTTCACAAACCCCTATCTCGTCAACTTTAACAACTTTAAGGGAAAATGAAAAAGAAATCAGCAATACTTATAAATTTCATCCCTTTATTTTTTCTATTATATATATAATATAATATATATATATATATATATATATATATATATATATATATATAAATATAATAATATATAAATATATATATAATATATATATATATATATATAATTTTTTATTTTTTAATTAAAAAATAAAAGTTATTAACATGCAAATTTCAAAAAAAAAACAACAAAAAACAAAAAAACAATGAACTTCCTAGTATTTACCTTTTTTATAAATCTAAATACTTATTGGGCAAGTGTTTTTTTGCATTTGAATTCCATAAGTTCCTTTCTGGTTTGAATTACATCCAAAATATACTCATGTCTGTTTCATATCCAATTCTTACTTGTGACACTTGTGTAACTACAGTTATTGCATGTTCTAAAACTGGTAGTAGCATGGAAACAAAGCAGCGTTAATTGTCTCATTAACAAATTGCTTGATTTCGTCAACTGTTAAATCCTTTAAAACAAGTGGCTGGGTAACTGTTTCTTTTTCACAATCAATAACTTTTGAATAATTATCTGCAATGTAGTTTAGTATTTTAGACAGTTCAAAAACTCTTGCATTGGAATTCCTTGCTCTTTCTTGAATAATTCGTTGAACAACTAAATTACATCTCTTTTCATGAGACCCATCTTATGAAAAGAGATGTGATTTTTCTTGTGTCCGCTAACATTGCAAATAATGTATTTTCAGGTTGAGCAAAGTACGAGACGTTTCTTAGTACACCCTCCATAATCATAGCATGTTTCTTGTCCACTTATTTAAGTAGGCACGTCATGTTCCCAAAATTACGTGCACCATCAGTTGCCTTTGGATATGACTTTATCCAAAACCAACCCTCGTGTTTAAACTTTCATTATTATATTTACTAGATTTTGAAGGGTTTTGCTTCAATGTTTTGTGGAAACGTATAACCTTAAGATCCTGTTTATTTTTGCTAGCCATCTGGCATGACGAAGGGTGCCTGGAGATTTCTTGAATAATGATGGCGGTATATTCCCTGATTTTATACTAATACACATTTCATACAAATATTTTTGGTCAGTGTTAATTTGTTTAACGATATATTCAGGGATTTTTTCAAGCTTGTGTTTGCAAGTTCAAAATCCAGCTAATTTACACCTTCAATTTTATTTCCAATGGTACCCTTAAAAGCTTTTGATCCTGATGTTTGTTGTCAATTCGTCAACTGTATCTGAATGGAAGTTCATTTGTATGTAAGAGACAAATTAACCACTGTATAGGTCTTATCAAATATATTTCAATCAGCCTCAAAACTCCACCAACTCTTCCGGTGTTAATTGGAGTCCCATAGCAAAGTATAGCTTTAAGTGAAATCTGGCTATTAGAATCAATTAAGAAAGTTATTATTTCATCAGAAATACATCGGGACTTGGCAGAATCTGGTGTAACATGAGTCACGTAAATATCATTTGGTTATTTTTTATAATAACAATGTTTTCCAATTCAGTTCCATCTTTTCTTTTAATCTGATCTTTTCTGTCGTCAAATCCAATGCATTCAATGCATTTCAAATTTCATTTTGATAGCATTCTTTTTCCCAACACGTTTCATCTCTCTCTTTGAATTTTTTTTCCTATCCAACATATTACTTTCACTCAATATACCATATCCATTAATGCAACATTGACTATAAAGCAGTGACTCTATAGCTTACACAAAACCTGTCAGCCATTATCACTAAATGTTTATACATTTATCTATTTTGAGAATTTTCTCTAGGTTCAAATTCTGGAAGAAATTGTTATTCATTTACGCTTCCTCTATTTCCAATGTCTCTTCTTCTATAACATCAAAGTTTAATCCTGTGTTGGTTGAAAGGCCACAAATTTCTACGACTCGGGTAGTGCTACTGCTGCAGCTACAACCCTTACCCCTGCCGAGAATTACAATACATTCAACATATAACCTTTCCAATTTTTCTTGCGTCCTTCTCGTACCTGTTACTCCTTTATTAATTGTCCCAAGTTCATTTTTCCTTTGTTTTTAACCTAAAAAGGATTCCCATTCAATAATAAGTATTCTAATTTTGCATCTACAATGACTTCTTTCCAGTTTTTTATCACAACAGTTGCATATCCAAATGTCAATCATATATATATATATATATATATATATATATATATATATATATATATATATATATATATATATATATATATATATATATATATATATATATATATATATATATATATATATATATTACACACTAGGTAGCACAACCATTATGAAAAAGAATCAAATGCAAACTGAAGCAAATTGAAAAAACAAGATTTCTGGCTCATGATAAAAAAATTCTGAATATGATATTTATAGAAACTTGCCTTCAGCATCCCCATTTGTGCACGCGTGTGTGTGTGTGAGAGAGAGAGAGAGAGATTGTGTGTGAATATGTTGTATGCCTTACATAGCTAAACAGGAGGAGTAAATTACATATGAGACACTTTTAGATTGATTTTAGAGTCGAGAATAACGTAAAAGTGGGGTAATGTTTGCGAGGGGTAGGGGGCGTTAGCACAACTTTCAAATTTTGCACACAGTATCAAACCGTGGCATCACTGCACGTATGACAGCTAAACACCGTTGATGCATGCTGGAGATGAGTTCCTGGATAGTTTCCTGTGACAGTTACTCCCATAGGCTAGTGCCGTAGCCGTCGCAGCCGCCTATTGAGTGTGTCCCACGGATGCTCGATGGGGTTTAGGTAGGGACTGTACGCGAGTAAGTCCAATGTTCGAATCCCTTGCGTGTTGAGGTAATCAACAACACATCTGGCTACGTGCGGTCTGGCGTTATCCTGAATGAGTACGAAGGCTTCACTGACGTTAAGGGTCAAATGGTATGACGTACGGTTCGAGAATGTCCGTTATATACCGCTGCCCGGTTAGGCATCCTGCATGGAAGACGTGTAACTCCGTGCGGGCATGGAAATATATTCCACCCCAAACCATAACGAACCCACCACCAAAGTGGAGTATCTCTTGCATTGTGAAGGCCTCATAGCGCTCATGATGCCTCCAATAAACCCTATAACTTCCGTTGGAGGTTTGCAGATTGAATCAGCACTCATCCGTAAATAGGATACTCTCCCAATCCTGGGGACGTCAATGAAGGTGTTGTGCAAAAGCCATCCTTGCACTTCAATGCTCCATGGTGAGCGGGGCCCTCTTGCCGGCCTCTGTGGGTGGTATCCATGTTCCGCTAGGAGACGTCGAATGCGATTGGTATTCGTGCAAACAAGGGTCTAATGGACAGCCTGCAGCTCGGCACGATGGTCAAGTTGTGCTGCATTAACCGTATATCTGTCCTCTATGGCCGTTGTTGCATGTGGCTAACCTTGGCAAGGCCGCCTGGTGTCAGCTTGTGTCAACCCTTTCGAAAGTTGTATGGGAGACCCCGAACCGTCGACCCAGTTGGCGTTGGCAGTACCCTTCGGCTGCCAGTGTTGTGATTACCACACAGTCGTCGCGTGTCAAACTTCATCTTAACTTCTGCATATTGCTTGCACAAACGTTAAAGGTTAAATACTCTCGATACCCAGAATACCCGTGACGTTACCTCTACTACCACGTCACTCACCGAATTTGGCTGGTTTTCCCTTTTTACCGTATTTCGTCGATATCGTACCTA
>SEYY01008486.1:30000-50000 GCA_009176605.1 Armadillidium nasatum | reverse complement strand
GTCCTATTTCTTTAACCTCCGTTTTGTCTAAACTTTTGAAATCTATCCTTAGCAGGAATATTTGGAAACATCTCAATTCTTCTAATCTTATCTGTGATCGCCAGTTTGGATTTCGTAAAGGACGTTCTACTGCTGATCTTCTTCCCCTACTTTAACTCTTGGTCCTCCGATATTCGGTGTTTCGGTGAATCTTTCGCTAAGGCGCTAGAAATATCGAAAACTTTCGACAGAGTCTGACACAAAGCTTTGATTTCTAAACTTCCCTCTTTCGGAATCTATCCTCTCTAATTTCCTTTCTGGTCGTTCAATAGCAGCTGTTGTAGACGGCCACCGTTCTTTCTTTTAATCTATAAATAGTGGTGTTCCTCAGGGGTCTGTTCTATCTCCAACACTTTTTCTACTTTTCCTTAATGATTTTCTCTCTATTACTTAATCACATATCCACTCCAATACTGAACTCCACACTACTCCTTTCAGTTTGAAAGACGAAGTTACTGATGCAAGAAGTGTGGTTTTGGAGCAACTGACCTCTGATCTTTCTCGTATTTTAAATTGGGGCAGAGAAAACATGTTCGTTTCAATGCCTCAAAAAACTCAATTTCTCTCTCTACTGACATAACATTCTACACAAATATGAAATCTTCTCCGAAAACACACAACTTTAAACCTTCATCTGCTCTTAATATTCTCGGAGTATCTTTTTCTCGTGATCTTTCTAGGAAAGATAGTCTCTTTCTAAACAGGCTACTAAGTGGTTGGGTGTTCTGAGGCGCCTTCGTAATTTTTCACGCTCTCCCCTACATGGAGTATGCTTCACACATCTGGGGTGATTCCACTCTACAGCTCTTCTTGAGAAGGTGGAGTCTATTCTCATCAACTCCTGCTCTCACTAATTCTCTCTAATCGCTTTTTTCCCGTCGAATTGTTGCGTCACTTTCTCTATACCATAACTATTACAACGGACACTGCTCTTCTGAACTTTTTCGTCGCATACCTCCTCCTTTAAGAATGGCTCGTGCGACACGCCTTTCTACACAGTCTCATCCTTTCTCTGTCCAACTCTCTGACCCTAGACTTAACAGCTATACTGAATCTTACATGTACTCACATGGTCAAGTTTGGAACTCGCCTCCATTATCTGTTTTTTTCCAACTTCCTTTGACTTGCACACTTTTAAACGCCTTGTATCGGGACATGGACATTAACGACAAGAATTCCGGCATTTTCCCAACTCTGGTGGATATTGGTAGGCTCTGGCCTTTGCCCACCAGGAGTTATAATATATATATATATATATATATATATATATATATATATATATATATATATATATATATATATATATATATATATATATATATATATATATATATATATATATATATATATGAGTTAATACTTGTAATTTTGGTGAAATTCTCTCCATGAGAGCGGTGATGGATCTTATATAAGGTTCCAATTGTTGGGCAATAATCATCAACCTCTTATTTTCATCTCGAAGTGTTGCTACATCGTTAACCTGAAACAAGTTATAAAATATAGATTGTAACACATATTTAAAATACAAAGAAGTAAACAAGTTGAGTTTAATGTCTGAACTTAACTAAACCACTCTCTCTAATCCTGATAACCACAATGAAAATTATGTCAGGCTTAAACCATTATTAAAGTAAAAGATGTGTTTAATATATTGTTACGTAATAATAATGGTAAAAGTTTATAAAATAGTTTGCATATTCATATTAAATCGATTTTCAATTTAAAAATGTTGTATTTATCATACTAACATACAAATAATTAAAATATTTACCAAATAATAAAAAATTCGGATATTAAGTACTATCAAATAATTAATTTAAAATGAAATATAAATTTTTAATTTTCTTTTGTTTGCGAAATGTCTTAAAATATATTTTACATACAATACCCAAAAACTCTTTTTCTTAGTTTTTAATTTTTTTTTAAATGGTTGACAAAAATGTATAAAGGGAATCATTTAATATTTGGAAGAATATATGCAAGTTATAAGTTATTTCACATACAAATTGGATAAATATAGTAAACGGTTACATAGTTACAGGTGGATATAGAAATTTTTGTCACCATTTGATGAAAAAAAAAAAAAAAAGCAAGAAAGGAATGAAACTCTGTTATGAATTTTGACAAACCAATCAAGTGTTGAGCTATTTCGTATTTAAAATAATTTAAAGAAAACATTCGAATCTATTTTGTTCTTTCGTGTAGAAAATTCTACAAATGCACAACAACACTGTTGAGATTTGGCAATATTATCATGTAACTGAAACTGATTCTACATAAAGAAAAATGTTCCTACGAGTATACACTAGAATAGGAAAGGACAATAGAGTAATAATAATTATAATAATAAAAAGTAAATAAATAAAATTGATGCTCAAGTAAAAATATGAAGAGTAGTCGTTAAACTACAGTGTATGTTTTGACTTTTGAGTTCCCTTCAAATCCCTCAAATAATTACATTATAATAATCGGAAGAAAGTGATAAGAAATTATTTTCATAATTAAAAATCAAGAATATTTTATAAAAATATTATTATTATTATTATTATTATTATTATTATTATTATTATTATTATTATTATTATTATTATTATTATTATTATTATTATTATTCCATCAACTCTTAGTTGACAATTTAATGGAAACAATTAAAAGGGTTCAAAATCAGTGGATAGGTAATTATTATTATTGTCATTATTATTTATTTATTTATAAAAACAAAACTTTTGAAGTGTCATTTTCATTTGAAATATTTGAATAAAAACTAAAATAAGATTGCTCCTATTATTATTATTATTATTATTATTATACTATCTTTATTATTGTAATAATAATTAGCATACATTTTTATTTAGCATTATTATTGTTATTGTCATTATTTCTTATTTTTGTTTTGATTATTATTTTTAAAGAAAAAAAAGAGTATTTGGAGACACGACTATAATGTATAATGTATTTTGTAAGTATCCATATTATTTTTATTAAATATTAGTATCATATTTGTTTCTTACTGAAAAATTTTACTTTAATAATTATTGTCTTTTATTATTCATAATTTTAATGGACTCAAAGGAGTAATCTGTCCCCCCAGAAGCCCATTTTAGTTTTGTATCAATAAATAATCTCAAGTATACGATGTTTTGTTTGCATGAATTTTGTAAGAGAAGAATGAATAAAGATTAAAGAAATATCATTATTATTATAAAAACAAAATTTTTAGTACCATTTTTTTTAAATATTTAAATACAAAACAAAAAATAAGTTTAATTATTATTATAGATTTTTTCTTTTGCAATAGTTTAATAATAAAATAAGATTCTTTTATTATTATTATTATTATTATTATTATTATTATTACTATTATTATTATTATTTCACATTATTGTTCTTAAATTAAATAAGATGACTCTTTGTTGTGAAGTACCTGACTTTGGAATATTTCTTGTTCAGCGTAAATCCTCTGTATCTGTTCGTCCCAAGCTGAATCGAACACCATTCTCAGTTCTTCCATTTCGTCTCCATAGTTGTGAAATTCTTCCTCTAGAGCTGCGCATTCCCTTACAATCTCCTCGACTCTTCCCCTCTTGGTCAAACAACGTCTTAATGTTACATCTCGATGCAATTCTTGAGCTTCTTCTTTTAAGCGTGTAAACTTGGCTGATAATTCCTAATTTTAAAATATCAAAATCATTTTGTTACTCAAAATATTAAAAGTTAAAATTTATTCTGAGTACTACAAAATTGAATAATAAGGAAAATTTATTATTGAAAGTATTATCTAAAACACAGGTTTGTTATATTGTAAAATGTTGGTATGATCTTTGAATTTCATGATAACGAACTTATTCCACTTTTATATTGTTGAATTTATTCATGATATTAAGTTTGACAAAAGTTAAATTTATTACGTATTGCAAAATGATAAATGAGAGTTAAGATCAATGCATTTTCTTAGTGAAGATCCAATGACAATGTCAAATAATTAAATATGTATTTTAATCGTATTTTTCAAAAGCAAGAGATCATTTGTCAATTGAAATACGAACAGAATAGAAAAATCTGAGCTGCGAAATTTTATTCCAATTTTCCAAGTATTTAACAATTATTTATTATTATCTTCTGAAAGTTTTATAACAATGAATTAAATGAGAATGAAAAGATTAAAATGAAAAACCAACCTCTCCAGTTTCATAATACTCCCTATTGTTTAGAGATAAAAAATTACAGTATTTTGTAATTCTTATCTAGTAACTCTTACTAGCATAAAGGATAAGACCTTTTGACATAAACCCATTGATTTTTTCTACCAAAGGGAGAGGTAGCGTCAACTGCAGATTTTAACAATTAATCGAAAGGATGAACAATGGAAGACAAAACAAATTTTGGGGGTTCCCATCCCCATGCACCCTTTTCAGTCAAAAGGTAATTATAAATGCTTCCTAAATTACGAGCATCATTACTGATCAGAATAACCTAAATAGTCTACTCAGAAAACAGGTTATTAACTTGGGTCAAGGTAACATAAGTCATTCGATCGTTGCAATTTTAAATTAATAATTTCAAACATTTTTTTCTACAAGCTCCAGGTATTATGAGGTGAATAAATTAACAGACTTCAATGTCTGATAAAATAATTTTTATAATTAATTATGATTATTTAAAAAGAAAATAATAATAATTTTCATTTTAATGTTGCATCACAGAACTTTTTTTAAATTTGTCTAGCTTTTATGATTATTTTATATTTAATTCATCAAAAGACAAAAGCATCACATTTACAGAAGAA
Source organism: Armadillidium nasatum (assembly GCA_009176605.1). Taxonomy (NCBI): domain Eukaryota; kingdom Metazoa; phylum Arthropoda; class Malacostraca; order Isopoda; family Armadillidiidae; genus Armadillidium; species Armadillidium nasatum. The sequence continues at coordinate 45,175 of SEYY01008486.1, read as the reverse complement.
GAGGCTCCAACAGTAATACTCGTAAATACCCCATTATCAAGTTCACAATATCTTTCACAAATAATAATAAATAATAATAATAATAATAATAATAATAATAATAATGAATTTCTTCAGTTTCTACGTAGGCATTATCAAAGTGTCAGTCTGTTCAGTCTCGCTCTTCAGTTTCTTCAGTCTGCAAAAGCGTTGCTCCTCCTCAGTTCATCGAGGTCAGGGAAGCCATTCTTCCTCCGTTTTCTTCTCGATCTTTTTCCCTCCAATCTTGGCTCCCAACATCTCTTCGCCACCCTTTATCATTCATTCCTTTCAGATAACCTAGACACCTTTGTTGGGCATTTTCTATCTTATATATGATAGGACCTACACTCAAACTTTTCTTTTTTGCTCATTTCTCATCCAATCACTTCTACTCTTTTCTCATTCAATCACTTCTACTCTTTGTAAACTAAACGTAAATAAACCTTTTTTCATAACTTTTTAGCAAAAGTTCATCCATTTCTGACACAGGAATTGACATATTATTCAAAACTCATAACCCTATATATATATATATATATATATATATATATATATATATATATATATATATATATATATATATATATATATATATATATATATATATATATATATATATATATATATATATAATATATATATATATATATATATATATATGATCTGACTACGGTGGAATTCGGACGTGTTAGAAACAGCTGGGAAAGAAGAATAGAGAAGAGCCAGAGAGAGGATTGGAAGGGTGGTCTGTGGTCTTCTGACGAAGTGTTGAAGATCTTTTCGTCTGAAGAAAGAAAAATAGATTGAATGCAAGAATCCAGATCATAATTTAGAAGTTTTTTTGGTCGAAGAAAATATTTAAAATTTTATTGAATTTAACATTTGGAATTAAAATAAGTTGAATCAAAATTAATATTTAATCTATCAAGAGGAGCAACAAAATTTTCGAAAGAGGTCTTTTAGTAATTTTAAATCAAAATCATATGTGAAGTAACAAAATTTTCGGAAGAGGTCTTTTAAATAATTTTAAATCAAAATCATCCGTGAACCAATAAAATTTTTAATTGAAACTTCTAGATAACTTCTGGTAGAAAAGGATTGGGATTTCGACGTAGTCAGAACAAATGAGGAATTATTCTTCGCCTGGTTCTAAAGGCTGGGAACCTTTTACACCAGTTTTTTTTTTTTCTCCCAAGTACGGCTGCAGGAATATAAAGTTTCTACAGCCGACACCACCCTGCATCTTGCGGGATATGGTGTAATATAAAAAATATATATATATATATATATATATATATATATATATATATATATATATATATATATATATATATATATATATATATATATATATATATATATATATATATATATATATATATATATATATATATATGATAAGATTAATATTCTAACCCTGAATTTCCCCTCATGACCTTTACAATGGTCAGCAAAAGGTCCTCCGGTTTCAAGAATTTTGAGCTTAGCCGCCGAAAGCGACCTTCTTGAAGAAGGCATACCAAAGGCCAATACGGACGCAGCGGAAGGAGGGCGCGATGCGCAGCTTTCCGTTGACACATGAGCACCTACTCCTCCGGGTTTTTCGCTACAAACTGAAGAACCTTTAGGAAAAATAGTTACTGAATAGATTATAATAATAATAATAAAAATAAATAAATGCAATAATGTACAATAATAATGTCTCAAAAACTAATATTGAAATCGCTCGCTAATACATGGACACTTCTTAATAATGATGAACATTAATTTTTAACTCTGTAATACCACTGAATGTTACTCAAAAGTCTTATATTAATAAAATAATCAAATACCAAAGATAAATATACTTTCTTTCAATATAGTTCCATGACTATAGTTCTACTACTAGTACGAATAATAATAATAATAATAATAATAATAATAATAATAATAATAATAATAATAATAATAAAGTCACCTGATGGCGCAGTTGTGGTGGAATCCCCTCTTCGCTTTGAAGAAACAGAAAGCAGAGATTCCAAGGCTCTTGCAAATTCACTTTTATAATTAGTTCGTATTTGACTACTTTGGCCGGGCCTAGTTTCAAAACATAGACAAATTATTTCATTAATTAATAAATAACCAAATTTGAATCTTTGGATTATATTCTTAAATCTCCGTTCTAAAAAAAAAAAGGTCAAATAAATAATCATAATATAAAATTATTATTTATTTAACCCTTTTTTTATGGAAGATAATGTACGAGTTAGTTAATTCAGGTGTTTGAAGACTTCATGATCGTGTAAGAAACCCTATTATTTTACAAGTGTCTCATTTTCATGCATTAATGATACGAAAATTTAGGAAATGAAAACAGAGGTTGAATATCGGTTTTGTAGTAAAACAAAATTTATATTTATATTTATAATCTAACTCTATGAATGATTAGGCAAATTAACGCTATTGTCATACTCAAGAGACACTCACGTTCCCTCCCCCCAAAAAAAAAAAAAAAAAAATTGATTTGTTTCGAATGGGAGAATTCACATCACAAAGCCTTTCCGTCCATGACTCAAACTAATCCATAGATTTAAGATTGTTTCATATTTGAGCGTCTTGTTTGCATCTCTAGAATACAATGTATGGGAAAACCCGACTTTAGTGTCTTACTCAAATATCATACATTGACCATTACGGTATGACCAAGGTTTATTGCAATAACGTCATGGGTTAAAAAAAACTACTAGTACAGTGATATTTTCAGGTGCTCTATGGAAAGCAAGGACACCATAGCTTATTGAAAGCGTCACCTAAGTCTGTGAATAAGAATGGGAGACTTTCTGTCCGAAAATGAATTGCTTTATATTTTACAGCTAACACTGTTTCTCTCTTATCACACTAACAGAACTAAATCTATATAAATTACCATGGATCCAAAAATTGACCAGTGTCATAAAATAGATGGTTGGAGTTTTTCAAAGTATTCTTGAGTTGGAAAAGAACAGAAAGTTGGTTTGCAATTTTTTATCAGTGATGAAGTCCATTTTTATGCTAAAAGCGATATGACAAAATTGATATGAACAGTAAAAATTTAGTTATTAAAGTATTTAGTTAAAAGTATCAAAATAAATTTAAGAGAGGTCCCTACATTCTACTGAGATAGCCATTTAGTTCGTTGTTCATATCATCAATTAGGATACTAAGACTCGCACTTTTCTATGATAATGTGAAGATGTGCTTATTTTTGATACAACGAAAACCTATTTTTAATTATTCTCCGAGCTTGAAAAGCTCGAAAATTAACAAGAACTTTAGTTTCAACAATGATGAATTTCCAATATGGCCTAAAAGAACAGGGAAGTTTTGTGAGATATTTTTACCGAGTCTTATTTCTTAATTTGTGGACATAAACTGGCTAGATACGTTAGCTGGCCTCACAGTTTTAACTTTTATTGATTGTTTTTCTTTGCAAGATTATCTTAAAAGTAATATTTACGAAATCTTAAAAATTCATTAAACGCTATTTCGAATGAAATTTCCGAAAGTCGTATTAGAAGTTTCTCGCAGTATTCAACAAACCATCAAAAATAAAAGAGGAAACTTACTGCACGCTACTTCTCCAGTAAGTCAGATTGTTAGGTTTTGGTGAAAAAAATCTATTTTTTTAATTATACTAAAATGGAAAATAAATTAAAAGCCAGAAAAATAAAAATTTAACATTAAAAGTTTAAATACTTTATAAAGAGCCCTGAATAATATGTGAGTGAAAAATAAGTTTTATCATTAATATAAAAGTAAAACATATTAAACTAAAACCAGTATTAATTTTGCGTATATTAGGAATGAACATAAATATTACTTTATCTCTAAAGCATACGTTTGCAAATTATTTAATCAATTTGACATGTAGCTTTGAGGATACATATAAATTATTTTTCTCAGGGGATACGGGGATTAGCAATCACATTTATGAAGTAGAGTAAGACTGAGCGATTGATTAAGAGATTATTATCTTTGAAAAAGAAATCAAACTGCAATGAAAAGAAGCAAGAAATTATCTTTATGAAAAAACAAATGACTTCTCATTAATGATATGACTCCATGGAGGGAGAAATATTGATCGAGATTTTCTAAACTTTGTTCTCAATATGTTTGAAAGTAATAATTTTCAGATAAATTATACCATTCCAACAAGATCAGAGATCTAGAACAGCTCATAGAAGAAAGATATAACTACCTCTTTCCTATATATAGATCGAGGATCTAACTACATTCTTTTCTCTACTATTCCAATAAGAAACAATGAAAGAGAAAAATTTAATAACTTATATAAGGAAAGAAGTCTAAGACTTACCGGAGAGGATGAGACAAATGAGCAATGGCAGCGAGTCTCTCCATAAGTTGAAAGACAAGGTCTAGAAACTCATATTTCGAAGCGGAGGAAGAAAATGTGGTGCACATCAAAAGATGAACTTGAATGATTGGCAGAAGAGCTCCCAATGAAGATAACTGAGATCGGAAAAGTTTGTCTTTCGCTTCGTATTGTCTGGAAAATAAATGATCGATTAATTAATTAATAATAATTAATAATAATAATAATAATAATAATAATAATAATAATAATAATAATAATAATAATAATTGTAATTGTAATGGCTCTAGAAAGGTCAGCGCAGATTTTTTAAAAATTAAGGTTGTATTAATAAGTGAAGAAGAAAGTTCGAAACAATTGTAAAAGAAAAAAGTAAAAAAGGGAAGAAAAAAGTTTAAAGTTTTGTTGAGGATAAATTTTAAGAGGTCAGAATTTTTTTTTTAAATTAAAAGAAAGAATATTTATTTTGAGTATAATTAGACGGTTTTATATCCCTCTCTCACTAATGACAATCGTGTACGAAACTCGTCCGAAATTTCAGGGATACGAAGAAAAGGTATATATATATATATATATATATATATATATATATATATATATATATATATATATATATATATATATATATATATATATATATATATATATATATATATATATATATATATATATATATATATATATATATATATATATATATATATATATATATATATATATATATATATATATATATATATATATATATATATATATTAGCTTCAACGGCTATTAAATATGGATTAATTTCTAACCTTATGTTGGAATCGTGCTATTTTTCATCTTGTAGACAAACACTTGCACGTTATTTGTCCCTTTGCTTAATTAAGCCAAATTGTATCAATTGTGCTTATCTTCTGTTTCTTGAATATATTCTGAATTGTGACTAACATCATTTTGATCATTTTGAAATCATTACTAAAGTTCTTTTAGTTCTTGTATTTGTAACTTGGATGTGAGTTTATTTGGGTAGTATTGGAGTTGAATCAAACCGCTAATTTTATAGCTCAATGAAAGGGTTCATTTTATACTGTAAATTTTCATTTGATTTTTCTGATTTATTTTATATCAACATTCAATTATCTTTTGAGATATTTTACAAGGAGTCCGATTTTAAAAATCCATTTCTTATTTGATTATTCGTTCAGATTTTACGAGGTTTGGAACAAACTATATTAAACAATAATAATTGTACAGTATTATTCTCGACGTATTAACTAATTTACGGGCAATAAATTAAATAATGTAAAAATAAAAGTCTTTTAAAAAGGTTACGATATTATTTCAGTGTTTTCTCGACCTTTTAAATTCTTGAATTTTTTTATCTTTCGTTCTTGGTTTAGTCATATGAAAGAAAAAATTCTTAATGATAATAATAATGATTAAAGTTGTACAGTGGCTTCAGTGCTCACTGGGAAGCGTAATACTAGATTGGGGACCAAAACCAGAGAAGACACCCAGACAAAAAGAAAGAACGAACATTTCAAAATGGTTAAATTTTGCACGTCAGCTTCAAGTCACATAAAAAGACAAAGATTATGTCGTTTCAAAATGATGGAGATTCTGTTAAGATGAAGATAGATGGTCACAATGGGGATGATACATGGGTCAGGGAAGTACTTCCGTTGGTAGGATGTGATAGCCCAAAAGTAAGAGTAGAACAATAGTAGGGCAAAGTTAACAAGTCAGGGGATTGTCGGGGCTATTCTTATAAGTTATTCCCATGGATAACATGGGAATAACTTATAAGACGAATTAAGGACACATTAAAGAAAATATCCAAATTCGAAAGAAGGGTTTAACACTCTTCAGCTTCAAGTATTCCTGCCAACACATGCGAAACTCTTGTCAAATAATAGAGTTGAGGTCACTAGCTGGAACACTCCCATTCTGTAGAGGTAATGGGAAGTAAAATCTACTGACAATCTTAGTTGTTGCGGCCTGGTTGGCAACTATCAGCTTTATTATTACCAAGAACATCGACATGGGACTGGACCTAGAAAAAGCTCACTATTTTCTTCCGTGAATGGAGTCGGAAAAGGAATTTTTGAATAAGAGAGAACAAAAGATTTCTAGTGGAAAGATGTTAAAGTGCAATTTTGCACTTTTGGAGTCAGAGAAGATTAAAAATGGAACATCAAAGCTATAATCCTGAAAAGAGAGTGAAGAAGCGCTACTAATTCAGCAGTAAATATGAAAGAGTAGGGGAAAGAATATGTGACAGTGTGCGGTCGGGTAACACAGCTGGGGCTCCTACACTAGCTATTTTCATCGAACCCTCTGTGAAAGCAGGAACAGACCACGTATGGAGATCCAAGTGTGATAATAATAATAATAATAATAATAATAATAATTACCCGTCCACTTCTCTAAGTAAATGATCCTGAGCCCTTTTAACAGTTTCCAACAAATTGTCAACTAAAGAATTGATGGAATGGCGCTCGGCGTCCGTGTTTTTTCGCAACTCGTCCAACAAAGCTTTGAACAATATCACACCATCACGAACTGAATTTTGAAGTTCACGAATACTCTAAAATTTATATAATATATATATATATATATATATATATATATATATATATATATATATATATATATATATATATATATATATATATATATATATATATATATATATATATATATATATATATATATATATATATATATATATATATATATATATATATATATATATATATATATATATATATATATATATATATATATATATATATATATGTGTGTGTGTGTGTGTGTGTGTGTGTGTGTGTGTGTGAGTGTGTGTTTTAAATTAAATGCAGAAAAATCTAAATATACGGCTTTTGAAAGTAAGAAAAATAGTAAGAAAAGAAGGTAAATTAGAAGAAAGAAGTGTTTCAGACCTTACAAAGAGAATACACGAAGAATGAGGTTATGTCTAAAATTAGAAAGCTGACAAAAGGAAGGATTGTGTGGAGAAATAAGTCACACGAGTTCTCCTCAATGGTGGTGGTATGTGTCTGGAAAGTTGAGAAAAATAGCGTCAGTTGTGTTAATTATAGCATAAGGCAAGTAATACAACAGAGTGAAAGGCAGAAAATTTGGAGAGTGAGTTTGTAAGAATGGGAAGAGTTGATTACGAAAAAGGTTAATCTTTACTCGTAGAGAGTTGCGAGAATAAAAGCACTACAGGTATTAGAAGCGCAAGGACAAACGACAACTCGGAGTGGATAGGTAATAAAGTGACAGATAGAAATCAGATAGAGAGGAAGAGACAGAAAGAATGAAAGAAAAAATGAAAAAGGGAGAAAAAGAAGAAAAGAGATAGAGAAAGAGAGAACAGAAAGAAATGAAGAAAGCGAGAGAAATAAGGAAGGAAAAAGAAATAAAAATACATAAGTAGAAAGGAAAGAGAGAGAGAGAGAATTAAAGAATGAGAAAGAAGATAAAAATAAATATATGTAGAAAGAGAAGCAAAAGAAACTAAAAACAAACAAATGAAGAAAATAAAGAAGAAAAGGAAAAATAGAAAGATATACAGAAAAAGGGAGAAGGAAAGAAAGAAAGATAGAAAGGAGAAAGACAGAGAGAAATTAAATGTTTCACAATATAATTAGAAAAAAAAATTCAAAAAATGCTTCACAAAATTAAAGCTTTTTTAAATCATTGGTTATCGCATTACATTTCATGCACTATATATATATATATATATATATATATATATATATATATATATATATATATATATATATATATATATATATATATATATATATATATATATATATATATATATATATATATATATATATATATATATATATATATATATATATATATATTATTTACACTTAAATAAAATTTTAAGAAATTGCCGTGTAACAAGAAATAAAACTATTTACATTTGGCAATTGAAAGAACATAGTTTTTTTTTATTATATTTCTACGTGTGTTTTATATATATATATATATATATATATATATATATATATATATATATATATATATATATATATATATATATATATATATATATATATATATATATATATATATATATATATATATATATATATATAACAAAATCCATTGAAAAGAGCAAAAGTTGAAAGAATGATCATGAAGATTTTCAAGACAGCAAACATTCAAGAATAGATTTCAAAGTTATCTCTCAAGTAGTGGACTATAAACTCTAATCCGAATAGCAGCACACATTGATCAACTGAAGTTTGGAAGTCAAAGTCATACATCGATTCAGTATCAACTCAGAATGTTCAGATCAGAAACTAGAAGATGTAGACTTTATGCTGCATGATTTGACTTCTGCAGGCACAGAAACATGACGAAGTGTGAAGTTAGCTACTGATAATACTTCGTTACTTTCGTCTTATTGGAAAGAATTACAAGGGACGAGTTGGTTAAATCCAAGTAAAGTAGCATAAATACAAGGCTAAATGAGAATATAAAAATATTAAATAACGGAATTGGTGAAATTTTGAGATGTGAATTCATAAAAGATAAAAGAGTCACGACTGCTTTTCTAACTTTTTTTTTTTTAACCAACTTAAACGGAATTACAGATCGAAGAATCTAGAATAGTTTTGTATCCGTTCTAGTAACTTGATCGATGACGAACCCATTATGGTCAAAGCAAAATACTACTACAACTTTTCTACTACTCTACATTAACTCAAACAACAAAGTTTTTGATTCAGTGACTAAGACCTCATTTATTTACCTCGTCTGCAGTTTTACATATAGCAAACAAATGAATTTTTATAATATATATATATATATATATATATATATATATATATATATATATAATATATATATATATATATATATATATATATATATATATATATATATATATATAATATTGGTCAAATTAAAGGCCAGCATGTCTAACATAGATTCTCAAGGTGTAAGTCAAAGGAAGTTGGGGAAAATAGATAAAAAGAGTGTGTTTCAAAGTTAATCACAAGAGTACATGTAAAATAATGCATATCGGCAACGTGTGAGGTCAAAGGTCAGAGGTCAGAAGTCAGAGGGTTGGATAGAAAAAGGAGTAAGTTATATAGAAAAGCTACGGAGGAGTTATGCAACTCGAGAGTTTAGAAGAGCAGTCGTATAGCGATAAAATAGTGACGCAATAATATATATATATTATATATATATATATATATATATATATATATATATATATATATTATATATATATATATATATATATATATATATATATATATATATATATATATATATATATATATATAGGTAGAAAGAGACTAGAGAGTTTGTGAGAGCAGTATTAAATAAAACGAATATCCCTAGACCCCTTTTCGAAGGAGAGCTCTACGAGTAGAGCCACTTCAAATATGAGAAGGATGAGAGGCGAACAACATTCCTAAAGAGAGAAAGCAACTTCGTTACATGAAGAAAAAATATGAAGAAGCCTCAGAACACCCAACCACGTAGAAGCTTCTTCAGAAATAAAAATGTGATCCTTCCAAGAAAGAGCACGAGAAAAAGCAACGCAAAAATATTGAGGACAGACGAAGATTTGAGTTTATGTTTTCGAAGATATCAAAGTTTCATGAAAAACTGTGTCGAATAGAAAGATGAAGGAGTTAAGTTTTTGAGGCATTGAAAACAACCAGGTTTTCTCTATCTCAATTAAAAATTAGAGATAGATCAGAGTTATTTGTTCCAATGTTACCCTCCCAGCTAGTGTGAATTAATAATAATAATAATAATAATAATAATAATAATAATAATAATAATAATAATAATAATAATAATAATTGTAGTTTCAAGGAAGGTCAGTGAACCTCACAATTTGAGTGCAGTTTAATTATTTACGAAATATTATTTACATAATTATTTTAATGGCTCAGTTCTAAGTGAATCTCAATTTCTTAAATTTATAAGCAAAGCTCACTATCTTAAATTCATAAGTGAAACTCACTTTCTCTAACGATAATAATTATAACATAATGCTAAATACTAATGATGATTAATTTTACGCTGTAATAATAATAATAATAATAATAATAATAATAATAATAATAATAATAATAATAATAATAATAATAATAATAATAATAATAATAATAATAATAATAATAATAATAATAATAATAATAATAATAATAATAATTTCAAAATAAAAGGCATAATGGAGGATGTAGTCGTTGAAATAGGGGAAGATGGGTGATGAAATACAGAGAAGTCATTAATGAAAAGTAGAAAAAAAAATTTGGAATAGAACAGATCCCTGAGGAACACTACTATTAATAGACATAAAAGATGAGTTATGGCCTTCTACGACAGCTACAATAGAACGACCGGAATGGAAATCAGAAAGTAGGATAAATACAGAAAGAGTCAAGTTTAGAAATCAAAACTTTGTTTTAGACACTATCGAAAGTTTTACTATATTTCTAGCACCACAGGAAGAGATTTGATGAAATGCAGAAAGGAAAATGGCCAAGAATCAGAGAGAAGAGAAAGAACATAAGTAGTTAAAGGCTCCTTACGAAAGCCTTTTTGGCAATAAGAGATAAGATTAAAATAAAACTGTGGTATCATAATTCTTGTTTTATCACAAATATATTAGCAAATTCCTTTTTTGTTCAACTTCTGATAATTCGAACAAAAATGGGAGGAGTTTCAAACAAAAAAAGTAGCTAATATGGAAGGCGGGGCTTAAAGAAATCGAAGTACTGTCAACTCTTGTTTTTGGTTCCAATATGAACAGTCAGAAATATTTTCCTTTAATGGCTCTGCTATTCTTTCTTCGCTTTCGGTGATTGGAAAGCAAAGAATAAATCGAAATTGGAGAGAGAGAGAGAGAGAGAGAGAGAGAGAGAGAGAGAGAGAGAGAGAGAGAGAGAGAGAGAGAGAGAGAGAGAGAGAGAGAGAGAGAGAGAGAGAGAGAGAGAGAGAGAGAGAGAGAGAGAGAGAGAGAGAGAGAGAGAGAGAGAGAGAGAGAGAGAGAGAGAGAGAGAGAGAGAGAGAGAGAGAGAGAGAGAGAGAGAGAAGGAGAGAGAAAGACAGAGAGAGAGAGATCACAAACCATAACCGACTGCAGTTTAATTAAAATGAATATGTGTTGCTTCGGAATTGATTGTTTTATTAGTAATGGTTGAAAAATTTCAGACCATATATATATATATATATATATATATATATATATATATATATATATATATATATATATATATATATATATATATATATATATATATATATATATATATATATATATATATATATATATATATATATATATATATATATATATATATATATATATATATATTAATGATGTACCGGATGGAGTTCTTAGAACCAAGTCCGAGTGAGGTCGAAGTTCAAATTCATGATACAGTATTGCGAATATTAATGTTATAAAAGCATTGAAAATTATTTCGGATCTTTTTTTATCCAAATAATAAATATAAAATACCAGAATAATAATAATAATAATAATAATAATAATAATAATAAGAATAATAATAATAAAATATAATAATAATAAATTTTTAAAATGACGAGAGGAAATTTAAATTTAGGTAGTACATATAAAATATTGCTTAACTAATAAAAAATAAACAATAAAACAATTAATCTAGTGTGAAGTATTGTAGAAAAGATTTAAAATTAGTTCTCCTTCAAATCTTTTGAATTAACAAATTGAAAAATGGAGATACAAATAGATCAAAAGCTGTTCAAATTTAATATGGATTCTCTCAAAATATCATCCTCACTCATTATTCTTCTGACATGATATATCCGTATCATCATTTTTTTAAGTAATATCCTTTAATTATAAAATATTTCTATTTTCAGTGTAGTTGATTGTGAAATTTGATTTTGTTACCCAAATTTTCAGGTTTCTTTTTAAACAACTTAGAAATCTTTATATTTACAAGAAAAAGACGATAATTGCAAATTAAAGATAAAAATGTAGCTTTCATTTTTCAGTTAAAGAAACCAATTGTATCATCTTCACATGTCCGAGGAATCATCTTCTCATATAAACAGGAATGGGAAAGAATTCAAATATAAGACTCACAACAAATTTTTATTATATTTTGCCCAATTGTTAACTTCAAATATTAATATTGAATATATTAGGTAGGGGTAAAGCTGAAAAAAATCATAATATTCTAAATATATTTGGAAATAAGAGATGAAGATCAAATGGAAGAATTCTATTGATTCTTGCTTCTTTGTCTCTATTTCATACATATATATCATTTGGATTTCAAGACATGTGGAATTAACAACGCTTCATGAGGTAGATGCTGCAGCAAAGGATTCTTCTGTTATGGATACCAGCTACTTTACAGAGTTCGAACACCGAATTCAATATATTAATTATAACAAATATTACATTATGGCGATCGTAATCAATCGATTCAGCATTTAGGTCTTTTATTAGCTGTGAAGGATTAGTCCCTAATATAACATTGGTGAAGCATAAATGAACATTGTAACGTGAACAAATGAAATTTAACTTCAACATTATTGTCCTTTTTAGCAGTGATTCACCTGCAAATCTAAATGACATAATTGTTCCACAAGACAAATTCTAAAACATGTTTTTATTGGTTACCGTTTTTGGTGTTCAGTTAAAATTTCATTTTAATAATTCTTATACTTTTAATTTATAAAATCTTACTAGAACTTTTAATGAGTCTTTACATTTTAATTTTCTTTGAAAAGTCAACAATATATTTTATGTTCTTTTATAATATAACATTATGAATAATAGGATAGGATTATTGCACTAGTCAGGTTAATTTCGTCTTCTATTGTCCTCGTCGGGTTTGAGTATGTAAAATTAATTTAGACAAGTAAGCAAGTACATAATTAGCATAAAAAAAAAAATGACAGGAAAAATAGATGTTTAATTTTTCATGCACATGGTTAAAATTGATGCACTCGGTTAACTTTGTAGAATCCGAGTCAGCAAAATCAGACCGAACCAACGAGTCCCGGCATCGGTACATTACTAATATATATATATATATATATATATATATATATATATATATATATATATATATATATATATATATATATATATATATATATATATATATATATATATATATATATATATATATATATATATATATATATATATATATATATATATATATATATATATATATATATATATATATATATATATATATATATATATATATATATATATATATATATATATATATATATATATATATATATATATATATATATATATATATACTTACAGAGGCTGCACGGTCTAACTTTTGCCTGGCTTGGTTGTATGCAGTATCGATATCTATGAGAGTTTCTCCAGGAAGCTTGGAGGGTTACAAAGTGATTTAGTTAAGTAAAAATCAGGATATTAAAATCTCACAACATTTCCTCAAAGGAAAAAAGAAAAATCAGACATCTTTTATTTAACTGACATTTACTATGTATGGTTTGGCTTTGCAATATATATATATATATATATATATATATATATATATATATATATATATATATATATATATATATATATATATATATATATATATATATATATATATATATATATATATATATATATATATATTAAGGTTATTAATATTATAAAATACGTAAAGAATACTATATATATATATATATATATATATATATATATATAATATATATATATATATATATATATATATATATATATATATATATATAATATATATATATATATATATATATATATATAAGAGAAGAGAGAGAGAGAGAGAGAGAGAGAGAGAGAGAGAGAGAGAGAGAGAGAGAGAGAGGATAGATAGATAGATAGATAGATAGATAGATAGATAGATAGATAGATAGATAGATAGATAGATAGATAGATACAAACATATATAGGATAAGAGAGAGAGCATATTAATATTTATTATTTTGAAAAACAAAAGTAGTAAAATACAAATGTATGATGTCATGTCGAAATTAATAATAATAATAATAATAATAATAATAATAATAATAATAATAATAATAATAATAATAATAATAATAATAATAATGTTTCAAGAAATAAAACAAAGAATGGAAAACTGACGGATAATAATAATAATAACACTTAAAATGAATAGACAAAATAACGAAATGAATTAAAAATGAAAGTAAAATTTAACTTATTTGAAAGAAGAAGAAGAAAAAAAACCCAAATACAAAATAAATCTCTTTAAAACGAAAAGCAAATTTGCTCTTACCATAACAGCCCTTTCAAGTTTCTTACACCCTTGGCCGTAAGCGGTGTCCAAATCAATGCAGTGAAGACGGGCGTCAACCGAAGATTCACGGAAGCAGTTGATGCATAACATGGTTCGCTTGGTTGTTGAAAACATGATATGAGGCTCACCGTGGATCGCGCACTTCAAAATAAAGATAAAAACACATGGGGTATCAATTTGTTACTATAGCTTGATATATAAAGGCAACAGTATGAACAACAACAACAACAACAATAATAATATAAGCAATTAAATATAAATAATAAATTCATACATTTGGATAGCGAATATTCACATAAAGTTGATAAAAAAAATCTCGTTCGTTTTAAATTCATATTCAATTTCAACTTGTTTAAGCGACACCTACAAAATAGAAGTTTCCAACACCTACCCCTCCTCCTCCCCCATCAGAAAAAAACACTTATTTTGTATTACAACAAATAAAATAAAAAAAAAGTTAAAAATAATATTCACAGATCTGGAGGAAATATATTTA
>SEYY01008486.1:0-25000 GCA_009176605.1 Armadillidium nasatum | reverse complement strand
ACAGATAAACTTAATGAAGAAAAACGGTGGGTATGTCCACGGTCTTTTATGGCAGAGTGTACAGGAGAGCAAAGAGGATGGTCTGTTCTAAAGGAAACTCCTCTATGCTTATCAATCCTTACTTTCAATTGTAGACCAGTTTGATCTTCATATGCCTCATTACAGCTGGTAAACTTAAATAAATAAATTAATAAATTACTTTAAGAAAGATAGAGTGGGGTATGTATGCTTTATGGATTTGGAAAAAGCGTACGATAGATTTTGTAGGAGGAAATGGTTTGAGGTTCTAAGGCAGGGAGGGGGGGGGGAGTGAGAGGTAGATTTATTAAATAGGAATAAATCATTTTTTGAGAACTGTAGAGCAAAGGTGAGAGTGAGTAGGGAACTGACTGAATGGTTTAACGTGGGAGTTGGATTGAGGCAGGGGTGTGTTTTGTCTCCGTGGTTGTTTAATGTGGTAATGGATGGTGTTGTTAGGAGGATGGAGAGGGAAGAGAAGGATATTAGGTTGAGAAGTGGGGAGGGTGAATGGGAAGTAAATGTCTTGTTGTTTGCGGATAATGCGGTGTTAGTTGCGGAATCTGGGGAGAAGCTGAGAATGTTGGTGAAGGGGTTTGTGAGGGTAAATTCAACAAAGAGTAAAGTGATGAGGATTGGGGGCAGAGATGAGGCAGTAAGAGGGGAGTAATAAGGGGGGGTCGAGGTGGGGGGGAGAGAAATTTGAGGAGGTAGAAGATTTTAAATATCTGGGATGGCTGGTGAAGGGAAAAGGGGAGATGGATGGGGAAATAAAGAATAGAGTGATGGAAGGAATGAAAGTGATGGGGGGACTGAGGGAAGTATGGGAGAAGTTGAGAATATCAAAGGAAATAAATGTAAGAATGTTTGAGAGTATGTGTCTGCAATCTGCAATGTATAGGTGTGAAACATGGGAGATGAATGCTCAAATGAGGAAAAGATTAGAAGTTTTTCAGATGAAAGGATTGAGGGCTATATGTGGGTTAAAGAGAGTAGATAGCATCAGAAACGAAAGAATAAGGGAGATGTGTGGATGGAAGAGGGGGTGGGTAGAACGGACGAGGGTGTATTAAGATGGTTTGGCCATATGTGTAAAATGGATAAAAATAGGATAGTAGGGAGAGTGATGAGATCCGAGGTAGAAGAATGAAGGAGGAGGGGAAGGCCGAGGTGGAGGTGGATGGATGGGGTGAGAAAGATATTGGGGAGGAGAGGTTTGAATGTGGACGAAGGTAGGAGAGTTGCGGAGGACAGAGTGAGATGGAGGGCAGTGGTAATGGGGGAAGGGAGATAGAGTGTGAATATGTGTGTGTGAGCGAACTATGACGGGCACCACCCACGAGAGTGGGAAAGGTGAATGGTAAAATAAATAAATAAAATATATATATATATATATATATATATATATATATATATATATATATATATATATATATATATATATATATATATATATATAATATATATATATATATATATATATATATATATATCCTCCAGTGGGCAGAGGCCGTAGGCCTACCAAATTCCACTGGAGTTGGGGAAAAACCTATCTTGGTCGATGAAGGAAGACATGTTCTGATACACAGCGTTTGAAAGTATGCAATTCAAAGGAAATTGCAAAAACAGATAAAGGAAGTGTGTTCCAGATTTTCTCAGTAGAGTATATGTAAGATTGAGCATAGGGGTTAAGTCTGGGGTCTGAAAGTTGGACAGAGAAAGGATGAGACTGGGCAGAAAGACGTGTCGCACGAGCCCTTCTCAATGGAGGAGATATGCGACTAGAGAGTTCAGAAGAACAGTGTCCGTTGTAATGGCGATAGTAAAAAGAGAGTGACGCAACAATTCGACGGGCAGAAAGAGATTGGAGAGTTGGTAAGAGCAGGAGAGTTGATGAGACGACACCTTTTTAAGTAGAGCTGTATGAGTGGAACTAACATAGATGTGTGAAGCATACTCCATACAGGGGCGAACAACACCCAAATAAAGAGCAGGCACCTGGGGTGGTGTGAAATAATTCTGAAGGCGCCTCAGAACTCACAACCTCTTAGAAGCTTATTTAGAGAGAGAAATAACGTTGTCTTTCAAAGAAAGATCACGAGAAATGATACTCCGAGAATATTAAGAACAGATGAAGGTTTGAGTTGTGTGTTTTCGAAGAAGAGATCATAGCTGTGTGGAAGACTGTGTCGAGTGGAGAGATGGAGGAACTGAGTTTTTTGAGGCATTGAAAACTACCATGTTTCTTTGCCCCAATTTGAAATACGTAAAAGATCAGAGGTTAGTTGCTCCAAGTCTACCCTTCTCGAGTCTATTAACTGCTGTTGAGGGGGGGGGGACGTCTTTCAAATTGGAAGGAGTAATAGAGAGAGGGTCATTAATGAAAAGCAGAAAAAGTGTTGAGGATGGACGGAACCCTCCCAGGATCTTGTGGTTTGACCTATCTGGCCCAAATTATAAGGAAAATGGCACAAAAACTATATATGAATGAATCCCTTAAAAAAAAAGTTTTAGCCAAAATATTTCGGAGGAAAATTTGAAAAAATTCAAAAATAAAAAGTTTGGTCTTATCTAGTATATATATATATATATATATATATATATATATATATATATATATATATATATATATATATATATATATATATATATATATATATATATATATATATATATATATATATATATATATATATATATATATATATATATATATATATATATATATATATATATATATATATATATATATATATATAGACTGTCGAAAGTTGTATGTTGTAATTTAAAAAATGAAAATTTAATTTTTATTCCAGAAACACTTTTCTAATTTTTTTTTGATAAAATATAATTTTTTAGTTAACAAACTCTGGGACAGTATATAACTGGGCAAGGTACGCATTTTTGCATTCCTGTAAAATTTCTACTGTATGAATAGTTTCGGATTCACAGACTCTCTGTTTTAATGAAATAACTTCTTTTTGGTTTGAATGATCTGGCAAAAATTTTCAGGAACACTTCGTAGAGGCTTTATTTTACAAATTTCCTTCAGATTTTTGTATATGCATTCATAGAAATAAGTTGTGATCCCAAAATTCCAAAAGTCCAAATTACTCCACAACCTTTCCTTCTTTTTGTTATAATTTTTTTGTTGCTTGACCATCTGACTCAAATTTTTTTTACAGACTGCACAAAGGCCTTTTCTTCAAATTCATTTCAAAAAGTTTTTGATTTATGTCGATGAAAAAAAGTTATGCGCGAAAATTTTATAGAAAAATATTTTTAAAACGCAAATTTTTGAAATTTCTTTTGTCGAAACTCTGGTGCTCCAACTTTTTTCTAGGAATATATATCAAAAATCACCACAATGAATTTTTAGATATGGTCTTCCTGAAGCGTTCCAGAAAGTTTGTGCAAGATCTGTCAAGTGACGTGGCGCGCGTCATCGATTTCAAAAATAATTAAGAAAAGGAAAAAAAAAAAACAATTTCACTTAACACACAAATGACAAAGTAAAAGTTAAAATCCTATTATCAGAGAACACAGACAATATAACTTCATTCAACAAAACTAAATATATATATATATATATATATATATATATATATATATATATATATATATATATATATATATATATATATATATATATATATATATATATATATATATATATATATATATATATATATATATATATATATATATATATATATATATATATATATATATATATATATATATATATATATATATATATATATATATATATATATATATATATATATATATATATATATATATATATATATATATATATATATATATATATATATATATAATTTGAACTAGCAATTTATTTCTAATAAATTTAATTTTAATGATGAAAATTAAGGACAACGCAAAGATGAACATACTTAATTTGAACGTTTCGAATCACAGGGATTCATCTTCAACTAACTAAAATGAAATTTAAAAAAAATTAATGCATAAAAATTAAAATATTGAAAAATTTACAAAAGAACAAAATATATCAAGTAAAAAGACACGACAACTCATGAGAACAAACATGGTAGAACAGAGTAGAAATCACAAGAATTAAGCGACGAAAAATTTTAAAAGATTGCTTGGTTGATGAGAAAAAAGAAATAAAAATAGTAAACACACCAATATACATATAATTTGTAGAACAAAAACAAAAAGTAAGATAAAATAATTCAAATTAGAAATGAACAAAAAAAAATTTAAAAACAATTATTCTAACAAAAGATTAACAAAAATTACAAAAATAATAGATGACAAAAAATAAAATGAAAAATTAAAAATAATAATAACAGCAATAATAATAGCGATAATAATAAAAATAATAATAATAACCATAATTGCAACAATAAAATAATGATAATAACAATAATGACAACAAAATGAA
This sequence comes from Armadillidium nasatum, assembly GCA_009176605.1. NCBI lineage: Eukaryota > Metazoa > Arthropoda > Malacostraca > Isopoda > Armadillidiidae > Armadillidium > Armadillidium nasatum. The sequence goes on along the minus strand of SEYY01008486.1, from coordinate 20,553 downwards.
AAATGATAAAAATAAGACTGGCATCAATAAAAATTAAAAAAAGGAAACCAAAAATAATAAACGGAAAAGCAATAATAATAAGAAAAATAACCATAATGAATTAACAAATAATAAAAAAGTTTGAAAAAAAAGACAAAAAGCAAATAATAGTAAAAATAAAAATAAACATACCAAAAACAAGCATGAAATAACAGCAATAAAAAATAAAAGTAATCGTAAAAATAAAAAAATAAAAAAATGAAAATGAAAAAGATGAAAATGAGAATGAAAGTGGAAATGAAAATAAAAGTAAAGATGAAGGTAAGAATGAATGTGAAAAAGAAATTGAGAATTGAGCTGAAAGTGGAAATGAAAGTAAAAATAGAAATGAGGGTGAAAACTGGAATAAAAAATGAAAATAAAAATGGAAATGAAGATGAAAAAAAAGGGAAAATGAAAGTGAAATTGAGGGTAAAGTAAAAATGAACGTAATAATAATAATAATAATAATAATAATAATTTCTTTAAAATTATTCTTGAGAACAATCTACAGCAGAAGTAGAAAGTATATTTATTATATTCTCCTGACGCGTTTCGTCTCTGCACTTGAGACATCTTCAGAGGAAGTTCTTTCAATAATGAATGAGTGTGATTTAAATTTAAAGCATGCATTTTGCAATTAATCAATTCAAATAATATTAAGTTTCATTGACAATTCATTAAATTTTATATTAATATCAGGTCTACGGTTCTTAATGTAAAATGCCTCCGCTATTTTCAATTTTTGCACTTCACACGACCTATATAATGCTATAAAATGTTTAGAAATATTAGGTATAGTTGACATACCATGCGCTGTGTCAAAATGGGCAAAGATCTTACTAGGCTTGAAACGGTGTTGATATGCCCTATCCGACAATTTATTTGTCGTATAACCAATATATGTCGACGTACAGTCAGACTCAGGGCAGTTAAATTGGTATACGACATGGTGGTTGTCGTCTGGAGCATCTCTTGTACTGAAGGAAGAAGACAGCTATTTAGACTTGTGATAAAGTCTGACTTTGATCTTGTTGTTATTATCTATTGGTTTTATGTGAGTGTTAAGAATATTGCGCAGGCACTTTTCTTCTTTATCAAAATCGTTAGCATTTTGAGTTTTAAAAAAGAATTTTATTTGGTTCTTTTGGTTATCATTCCTGTAACACTGGTACCCCTGCCTCTGTTCGTGATTTTGAAGTTCTTTGTTCTGCTTCTTCTGAGCTTGATAGAAGAATCCTTGAATCACTGTACATAAAGAAACTCTCCCCTTCCCTTAATGGTAATGTCCCATCTGCTACTCTCCATATCTTGTAAAAATTTTATTTTGTGATCAGTTTTTGCTTTTGGATAGTTAGTTTGATGTTTTGTTTTATTTAGTATTTATTGTTTTTATTTGTAGTTTTATTTTTAATTAACTGCCATTTTGTTCTTTACTGCCTCTCAATGTTTGTTATCAGCATTGTTTTTATTATCATTTTCATTGTTACTATTATTTTTATTTTTATTATTATTATTATTATTATTATTTCTACTATTGTCATTTTCAATTTCATTTTATTATTATGTTCATTTTTACTATACCCTCACTTTCACTTTCATTTTCCCTTTCTCATCTTCGTTTGCATTTTTATTTACATTTTTATTCTAGTTTTCACCCTCATTTCTATTTTTACTTTCATTTTCACTTTCAGCTCTATTCTCATTTTCTTTTTCACCTTCATTCTTACCTTCATCTTTACGTACATTTTCATTTAGACTTTCATTCTCATTTTCATTTTTTTATTTTTACGATTACTTTTATTTTTTATTGCTGTTATTTCATGCTTGTTTTTGGTATGTTTATTTTTATTTTTACTATTATTTGCTTTTTGTCTTTTTTTCAAACTTTTTTATTATTTGTTTTCATTATGGTTATTTTTCTTATTATTATTGCTGTTCCATTTATTATTTTTGGTTTCCATTTTTTAATTTTTATTGATGCCAGTCTTATTTTTATCATTTTTCTTTTCGTTGTCATTATTGTTATTATCATTATTTTACTGTTGCTATTATGGTTATTATTATTATTTTTATTATTATCGCTATTATTATTGCTGTTATTATTATTTTTAATTTTTCATTTTATTTTTTGTCATCTATTATTTTTGTAATTTTTGTTAATCTTTTGTTAGAATAATTGTTTTTAATTTTTTTTTGTTCATTTCTTATTTGAATTATTTTATCTTACTTTTTGTTTTTGTTCTACAAATTATATGTATATTGGTGTGTTTACTATTTTTATTTCATTATTCTCATTAACCAACCAACCTTTTTAAATTTTTATTCACTTAATTCCTGTGATTTCCACTCTGTTATACCATGATTGTTCTCATGAGTTGTGGTGTTTTTTACTTAATACATTTTGTTCTTTTGTAAATTTTTCAATATTTTAATTTTTATGCATTAATTTTTTTTTTAATTTCATTCTAGTTAGTTGAAGATGAATCCCTGTGATTCGAAACGTTCAAATTAAGTATGTTCATCTTTGCGTTGTCCTTAATTTTCACCATTAAAATTAGATTTATTAGAAATAAACCACTAGCTCATATATTATATATATATATATATATATATATATATATATATATATATATATATATATATATATATATATATATATATATATATATATATATATATATATATATATATATATATATATATATATATATATATATATATATATCTTTGATTTCAAAACTTCCGTCTTTCGGAATCTATCCTTCTCTCTGATTTCCTTTCCGGTCGTTCTATAGCAGTTATTGCAGACGGTCAGAGGTTATTATTCAAATCTATTAATAGTGGTGCTTCTCAAAGATCTGTCCTATCCCCAACACTTTTTCTATTGACGCAAGGAAAGTAGTATTGGAGTAACTAACCCCTGATCCTCCTCGTATTTCAATTTAGGGCAGAGAAAACATGATTATTTCCAATGCCTCAAAAAACTCAGTCCCTCCTTCTCTGTACTCGACATAACCTTCCGCATAACTGTGATATCTTCAAAAACACAGAACTCAAACCTTCGTTTGCTCGTAACATTCTCAGTTTCTTTTACTCGTGATCTTTCTTGGGAAGATTCCGTTACTTCTCTTTTAAAGCAAGCAAGCAAGAGGTTGGATGTTCTGAGTCGCCTGTGAAATTTCTTCTCTCCGCCGATTCTGCATCTTTATCTTTTAAATGGCGAACTTCCTACTTGGGAAGTATCTGTAAATTTTTGACAACTTATTTTCCTGTTTTCTCTACTGTTCTACCTTGCTCTTCTCTTTACATCTTGACATCATTTCATGCTTCTAAGTATAAAGGTCTCAATTGTATAGTTCAATTTTTCATTATTGTTATCTTCGTCTTTCCACCTTCCTCATCTCTTCACTCCAATATGGAATTTGTTATTTCCTTTTTACCTCTCCACCTTCTGCCAAGCTATTTTTACGCTATCATCTTCACTAAGCTATCATCTTCACTAAATATTGTATTTTCTTCAGTGTTACAGCGTCCATCATTTGTTACATGCTTTTCCTAACATTCTTTATATATATACTTGTTCATGCTTCGATTCTTTAGCTATTCTGCCATGCTACACTCCTCTCCTCTTCGTCAGCTGTATTTTGACCCTTTTAATCTTCGTATTTACCACCATCGGTTTGTAAGTCAATTACAGGGAGACCCATTGCATTATATTTTGTCTCATCCACAATACATCTTTGGTATAATTTCCCTTTTTTGTTGTTCGAAATTTATCTTGAAAAGCATGTCTTTTTGTTTTTAAAAGCAATTCATGTCATTCATGCCCTTTCTTATGCATAAATATATCAAAATTTCTCCCTCAACAATTCTGGTCTCATCATTTTGGTTCCCATCATCCTCTCTATTTAAACTCTACTCTTGCGTAAAAGTCTCACATCAATAGAAATATTTCTTACTTTTTCTTACCTCTCAGCATATTCACCCAAGAAATTAACAGACATCTTTCCTTTTATAGGTGTATTAAACCAAACATCCAATATGCAGGACAAATGAGAAAAAGACACTTTAAAAAAGGTATTATATACCCTCAAATCTAAATATTCATTCTTGCTAATAAAATGAAATATATGCAAGAGTAATTATTAATATTGCTTAGTTGATAAAATTTGCATAACAAAGATTTTTAATAAAATTTTCCAAAATGATCAATTATTTCTCGAAAAGAGGAAACACCACGTTTAATAACCACAGAACCATCAGCTTCTCGCTAAAATGAATTGTAAATTTCATTTTTACTTCTCAAATTATGAACAATTAGAAAATATTTTCATGGTTTTGTTGCTTCAAAATAAATTTTTTGAAAATTTAATTAAAAGGCAAAAATTTTCTTTCGAAAAATTTTTTTTTACTGCATCTTAATATCAACTTTTTGAATTCTTTTAAAATGATCATCCATTTCTTTTGAATTTATTACCATTGAAAAAAAAAAAAAAAAAATCTTTTTATTCTCTTAACACTATACTACCATAACCACATGTCTACAAAAAAGCTACACCAGCAACTATAACAACTGATGCTACCGCTTTTGGGTCAATCCATTTTTTCCGTACCGATGATGGCCGCTCTAATCTTTTAAAATGATCATCCAATTCTGCATTAAAAGCTGAATGGCATTTCTTTGCATCTTGTCACAAGAAAAATGTCTGTAATGGAGTTGGAAACATTTTTTACTGCATCTTAATATCAACTTTTTGAATTCTTTTAAAATGATCATCCATTTCTTTTGAATTTATTACCATTGAAAAAAAAAAAAAAAAATCTTTTTATTCTCTTAACACTATACTACCATAACCACATGTCTACAAAAAAGCTACACCATCAACTATAACAACTGATGCTACCGCTTTTACTACTCGGGGGTGGCTCGTCATTAGAGGCCACAGGGGCCCGGCCACACCAGAAATTATTTAAAACAAATTAATTTCTTTATTGATAATTACTTTTTTTAGTATTCTTCAGTTTTATTTTTTAAATTTTACTTTTGCCGTAAATTCAAAATTTGTTGCAGTGAAACTTATATTGTCACATTTTCTTGAATGCCCCACTATATTTATTAGCGTGAATATCTAACAGATATATGCATGAACGCGTCTTGTGACGTTGAGTCCTATTCATTGTATATATCTTATTATATTTGGGTCAGCTTGCGAGATGCCCCATGCAAACACTGGTGAACTGTTTTATTTTTTCATGATAAAGACTTAACGGACTTAGCGTGTATTCGAAATGTTACATTTTTTTTTTTCAATATCATCTTAATTAACATTATTTTTTTATTTATAATTACAAAAAGTGTTAGTAAGGATAACGATTAAATAATACAGTAAATGTTTCCTTAGTATTTTCTAAAACGGAAACATGTTCTATTCAAATTTAAATCCGTTTTCTATTAAAATTTAGATCCGTTTTCTTTGAGCATTAATAATATTATAAGGGTAGCTTTTTAAAATGACTAAAAATGGTGTAGAGAAATTAGGCAAAAATAAATATATCTGTATTTATTTAAGCATATATTTCGGAACCTTATATATATATATATATATATATATATATATATATATATATATATATATATATATATATATATATATATATATATATATATATATATATATTAAATTATAACCGCTCCCAGGAAGGGTCTAAGACCCTGTCAGCGGGGCCAGCACTCTTCTCCATTCACTCCTGTCTTTTAACACTCTCTCCTCCATCAGTTCCTGCATAGACAGTATTCTGTGTCGTCTCAAAGTTTCTTCCACTAAGTTCTTCCATCTCTTCCTTTCGGTCTTGCTCCTCCCAGCCTCCACTGATCCCACCTGCTCTTGGATATTCTCCCCTCCTGCATTCTCTCCAAGTGTCCTCACCACCTCAATCTGACTGCGTCCATTTTATTTAGCATAGCCTTCACACCAACCTCCTCTCTTATTCTTTCGTTTCTCAATCTGTCTCTCCTTGTCTTTCCTATTATCGTTCTTAACAAATACATCTCCGCCTATTGTATTCAACTCTCCTCTCTTCCCGTCATGGTCCATTTCTCAGCTACATAAAGAAGCATCGGAGTCAGCACACTTTCAAAAATCACTTTTTTAACCTCCACTCTCATTTATTTATCTTTCAGTATGGGATACACTGCTCTTACAGCACTTTCGTATTAAGCTATTCTATCTGTGATTTCTTGCTTATTTCCTCCATCTCCTCCAAATATACCCCCCAAATACTTATATCTCTCCTCTTTCTTTATCTCAATTCCATCTATTATTACCCTCAACTCCTCTTCTCCCACCTCTCTGTCGACTTCCATGATCTCCGTCTTTTCTGTATTCATACTTAGACCTGCTTCGATCCCTGAGCCAATTCGCAAAACTTATTATCGAATCTCTCAGCTTATCCCCATCCCCGTCCAGGTCCTGTATATCTTCCTTCACCTTTCTTATCTGCACATCCAAATATGCTATAAATTGAATTGGTTACATCACGCTTACTCGTTTATCACCAGTTTTCACCTCAAATCATTCCTTATTTTCATATTATGTTCTTACATTGTATTTGTTATTCTTATACAAACTTTCTACAGACCTTCTTAGTTTTTTACTCACTGCGTACTCCCTCTCCAGCACCCTAAACAGTCTCTCCCTTGGCACCGAGTCGAAAGCTTTTTCTCAATATATATATATATATATATATATATATATATATATATATATATATATATATATATATATATATATATATATATATATATATATATATATATATATATATATATATATATATATATATATATATATATATATATATAAACATTAAATGTAAAACATTACAAACACTTTAAACACAATACGGACTTATTGTGTTTTATTTGGCTTTAACGTTTTACATACGAATAGGCACCTTATTTTAGTGTTTTTTTTTTAATTGCATATATATATATATATATATATATATATATATATATATATATATATATATATATATATATATATATATATATATATATATATATATATATATATATATATATATATATGAAATTTAGGTGATTTCAATATTCATCACCGCCAATGGCTTTCATCTAGTTCTCATGATTCAGCTGGTGAACTCGCCAACAAATTTTCTATACAGAACAACCTTGAGACGTTGGTGCAACTCCCTACCCGTATTCTTGACAGCCTTAGTGATGAACCCAACATCTTCGATCTTTTCCTAACTTCTTATCCTTCTTTTACTATTATACTCTTTCCTCCTCTGGGTTCATCCGATCACCTTCTTATCTCCGTATCTTTTCCTGTCTCTTCAAGTCTTCCGCAAGAACGGCTCCCGTCTTTGGCAAGGAGACGATTCTGGGATTTCGGTGCCTCTAACTGGTCTGACTTTCGGTTGTACTTTTCTGATTTTTCATGGAATGAATACTGTTTCCGTGGGAGAAGTCCCTCGGAATGTGCAGAGCGCATAACCGAAGTGATTCTCTCTGTCATGTAGACGTACATTCCATATTCTCTCTCTTCTACTAAACCTAACAAACCTTGGGTTAACTCTGCTTGTTCTCGTTCTATCCGCCGCAGGGATGCATCCTTCAGGGATTACCGTCGTCTTCAAACTCAGAAACTCACGCAACTTATATTTCATCCCGGAATCGTGTAAAATCTATCCTTCGTGACATTAAAACTCTTTTCTCCGTAAAAAATTCTACAATCTTTCTGGTTCCTCTTCTTCAGGTTCTTTCTGGCATTTTGCAAAAAATGTCAACTCTAAATTGACTTTTTCCTCTTTCCCTACTCTAGTATCTTCTGACGGTTCAACTGCCGTTTTACCTTCCTCTAAGGTTGAACTCTTCGCTCAAACTTTTGCCTTTAATTCAACCTTAGACGATTCTGGAGCTGTTCCTACTCCTTCAAATCCCTCCAACTAATTTATGCCTAAAATTGTAATTTCTTCTAAAGACGTCATTTCTGCTCTCTCTGAGCTTAATGCTAAGAAGGCGTTCGGTCATGATGGTATTCCTCCTGTGGTTCTCAAAACTTGCGCTTCTGAGCTTGCACCCTGCCTTGGTAAACGTCAACTTCAACCCTTCCTTTCTTACTGGAAATGTGCACTCAAAAAAGAGGGACCCATCTCAACCCTCTAACTACCGTCCAATTTCTTTAACCTCCGTTCTTTCAAAAGTTTTCGAATCTATCCTTAACAGGAAGATTTGAAAACTTCTCAATTCTTCTAATCTTATCTCTGATCGCAGGTATGGCTTTCGTAAGAAACGCTCTACTGGTGATCTTTTTCCCTTCTCTTGGTCTTCTCCAAATTTGAAATTTCGGTGAATCTTTTACTATCGCGCTGGACATTTCGAAAGACTTCAATACGACCTTGTACAGAGCATTGAATTCTGAGCTTCCCTCTTTCGGAATCTATCCTTCTCTCTGATTTTCTTTCCGGTCGTTCTATAGTTGCTGTTGTAGACGGCCACCGTTCATCCTATAAATCTATTAATAATGGTGTTCCTCAAAGATCTGTGCTATCCTCAACACTTTTTCTGCTTTTCATTAAAGACTTTCTCTCTATTACTTAATCTCCTATCCACTCCTATGCCGATGACTCCACCCTTAATTACTCTCTTCAATTTGAAAGGTGCCCCTCCCAACAACAGTTAATACACGCAAGAAGTGTGGCCTTGGAGCAACTAACTTCTGATCTATCTCGCATTTCAAATTGGGGAAGAGAAAACATGGTCGTTTTCAATACCTCAAAAACTCAATTCCTTCATCTCTCTACTCAACACAATCTTCCACTTTTTTTTCTCGCGATCTTTCTTGGAAAGATCACATTACTTCTCTTTCCAACCAAGCTTCTAAGAGGTTGGGTGTTCTGAGGGGCCTTCACAACTTCTTTACACCACCCCAGTTGCTTGCTCTTTATAGGGGTGTTGTTCGTCCTGTATGGAATACGCCTCATATACCTGGGGTGGTTCCACTCATACAGCTCTCCTGGAAAAGGTGGAGTCTAGGGCTTTTCATCTTATCAACTTTCCTACTCTCACTAATTCTCTCCAATCTTTTTCTAACAGTCGAATTGTCGCTTCACTTTCTCTATACTATCTCTTTTACAACCGGACACCGCTCTCCCGAACTTTCTCGTCGCATAACTCCTCCTTTGAGAAGAGCTCGTGCGAAAAGTCTTTCTACACAGTCTCATCCTTTCTCTGTTCAACTCTCTGACCCAAGACTTAACCGCTATGCTGAATCTTGCATGTACTCTACTGGTAAAGTCTGGAACACACTCCCTTCATCTATTTTCCCAATTTCCTACGACTTACACACCTTCAAACGCCGTTTCTCGGAACATGTCAGCCTTTAATCTGACCAGGATCCCGATTTGATCCTTTCTCTGGTGGAAATATTTGTAGCCCTCTGGCCTTTGCCCATCAGAGGTAAAAAAAAAAAAAAAAAAAAAAAAAAAAAAAAATAAAAATATATAATATATATATATATATATATATATATATATATATATATATATATATATATATATATATATATATATATATATATATATATATATATATATATATATATATATATATTCTTCGTTCTTATAGTTTTTTCCTTTTTCACAACCATTTTTTAGCGTACAAGCAGCATGCATAGTCCATTAAGGTTTTTACATTTCGCAATGCACTAAATTATTTTGAATAATATATTGAATGGCACTATTGAGCTACAGAAATATGCCGAGCATGTTTCTTAGTTAGGAACACTGTTTTTGTGTCTTTTTCCACCTCTGCTACTTCCAATACTTTCATTTTTTTTTAATTTCTTTTATCCATCTACAGTCTGCACCATAGGTCAGCTTCATTAAAAAATCTGTTAAAAATTTATTAATTATCAGAAAGAAAGCTTTTCCTTTAAAATATTCCATCGTAAAATTCATCACACAAAAATTTGAAATGTCAAATGGAAATACGAGTAAAATTTCATCAAAATAACAGTTCCAGAAAGACTACTAAAGAACGTAAGAGATGAAGAACAATGCTTTCCAAACTTTCATAGGATTTTAAGCTGAAGGGTTGAACAGTGTTGCTCTGTTGTCGTTCTACTATTCCTAGGATATGTAAATATACTCCACTATCTCAGCACTTATGTGAGCAATAGCTAATGAAAATTATACAGCCTCCCATGAAGTTTGACAGTTTGAACAGATGCAACTGAAAACGGACCACCAAGAAAATCTATTCAATCTATTTTCGATTGAAATCAAATTTCCTAAATGGTCCTAAAATGACATGAATGCAAACTTGAAAGAATACCGCCAAACTGACAGCAGTCTTGGGATGCCAGGTTTTACTGGTCATTAAATTGTCTTTTCCTTTTTTTAATTCTTATTAACGAATATTCATTTTGAGAAGATAAAAGGCAGTTTTTTTTTTAAATTTTTTTTCAGCTCACCACCACTCACGGGCAGAACCCTTTTCAAGGAGGGGGAACACACAGAGGAAGAAAACTCACTCAAACACAGACCTAACGCACAGCCCTCAGGTGGACACAGATGGAAGCCTTGAAGATAGGAAGATTAAATGCAGGAGGAAAAATAGAAAATGGTAAAGAGTTCCACAGAACAGATGTGGTTGAAAAGAAGGAGGCACCACAACGGGCAACTCTGAGGTTTCCCACATCTACACAAAATTCATGCGAAAGTATGGCACCCCTTGTGCAACCAGGACGACGCAACGGTGGAGGAATGCGAGAGGTCAATTCCCTCTAGCACCTGCCATTGTAGTACCTATAGAAAAGAGATAGTGCGCCAACGTCACGTCACAGAGATAGGGGGTCAAGAAAGTTTGAAAGTAGGGGACAGTTTATTAATCTTTTAGCTTTAGACTCAACCCTATCTAGAAGAGAGGAGGAGCCGGAGCCCCCCCAAATGTGAAAACAGTACTCTACCCAAGGGCGGATAAGACCCTTATATAATTGGAGTAACTGCTCAGAAGAAAAAAATATTCTCAACCTGAACAAAACTCCCAGCTTCTTAGAGGCCGCTTTAGCAACCATTGTGATATGTGGTTTCCAAGACAGTTTATTTTTTATGTTTAGACCAAGAATGTTAATGTTATTTACAGATGAGACGTGAGAGCCATCGAAGAAAATAGGAAAGTTGGGAGGTGTTTTAGAGAGGGAGACGTGAAGAAGTTAATTTTTAGAGTTGAATTTCACAAGGTTGCTATGACCCAACAGGGAAATCCCATCCATATCAGCAAGAATAGAATCGGAAAGTTGAAGACGAGAAGCAACTCTAGAAGCAAAAGAGGGAGCAGATTTGAAATGAGTAGAAGAATGTAAAGTTGAGTCATCAGCATAAGAGTGAACAGAGCTAGAAATGCAGGTGAGAAGATCGTTAATGAAAAGTAAGAATAAAGTTGGAGATAAAACAGAACCCTAGGGATCACCACTGTTGACAGAAAAGGAGGAAGAGGTCGCTCCATCTACAAGTGCGGAAATGGAAAGATATGAGAGAAAACTAGACAAGAGTAAGCAAAGGGAAGGAGGAAACCCAAAGGAAGGGAGCTTGGAGAGCAGCGACCCATGGAATACCCTGTCAAAAGCCTTGGATATGTCAAGCGCCACCACACAAGACATTCATTTTTTATTTATTTAACACTTAAAAGTTTGAAAATAACGGACAATTAAGAACTCTCTCTCTCTCTCTCTCTCTCTCTCTCTCTCTCTCTCTCTCTCTCTATATATATATATATATATATATATATATATATATATATATATATATATATATATATATATATATATATATATATATATATATATATATATATATATATATATATATATATATATGTAAACAGAACTGTCCCCACCATTTTTTTCCTCCACGAGCCTCCATTGTTACTACTACTACTAATAATAATAATATTAATAATACTCTTACCTTTTTGTTAACATCTCTACCCCTTTTGGACATGTGAATTATATCGTGTAGAGAAAACATTCTAGCTCGATGAGTCTCTTCCCGACAATGTCCGCATAAGGCTTGTCCTATATATATATATATATATATATATATATATATATATATATATATATATATATATATATATATATATATATATATATATATATATATATATATATATATATATTATATATATATATATATATATATATATATATATATATATATATATATATATATATATATATATATATATATATATATATATATATATATATATATAATAATATAATAATAATAATAATAATATATATATATAATATAATACAATAATAATAATAATAATAATAATAATAATATATATATATATATAATAATAATAATAATAATAATAATAATAATGATTTATTGTGTTGTATGCGGTTCTAATGTTTTACATATGAATAATCACTTTATTTTAGTGTTTTTTGAATCGCATTATAACATATCTTGATTATACTGCCAAAATTGACCAAGTCAATTACGAAGAATCAGGATTTAATATTTCTTTCATATTGTAACGTTTTTTCTTCCTTGGTTATTTTATTTAATTCTGATTTTTTGTACTAATTCTTTCTTTAAATTGTAATTTTACACAAACTTGGAAAATTGACTTTGTCAATTTTGTCAGAACACCCATAATATATATATATATATATATATATATATATATATATATATATATATATATATATATATATATATATATATATATATATATATATATATATATATATATATATATATATATATATATATATATATATATATATAAAGCTCATTATAACCATAATCGAAGTAAAATAATGATAGCTTTATATATTAATGACAGTGTGGCCCATAAGCCAGAAAGATGTTTAAAATTATTTTTTATTATTCATTATAATAATTATTTTCTCATTTCATTATTTTACTTCCAAATATCCTCATTAACATTTGAGAGATTAAACATAGAAATGTTTTCAACTGAACAGCGAACGAAAGAGATAGATTTCAATTTGAAAATCGATACTCTTTTATTTCTTAATCAATGAATATGTCAACGCCATATTCATGTAACAAACGTTCATGAGAAAACAAATTATCGCTCTCAACAGGGACAGAGGATACTAAACGAATACAGAACTATAATGAAAAAAAAAATCAGGAAAACAGACTAAAAAAAGGTCTTCCTAACTGTAAGTGCTTGGGAAGACAGTAAAACACTTGCACATATTCCTAAACAAGATTCAACTGGAATACAAATGAAAGCTGATAGACTATTAGGAACGGTCATTTTTCCAGTCTCCTTTCAATTACTAGCAATAAGGAATATAAAGACGTTATTTTTACACCTATGATTAAGGTTAATGAAGCTTACTCTCTCTTAAATCGTTTCATGAATATCTATATACTACAGGAATTGGAGTGACAAAACTTAGATTATTCTCCAGCATTTCAGTGCTGGTTTGCAAAGGATTATCAAGTCTTACTCCATTCAATGATATTATAAAGAAAAATGATGTAATGTAGGGACAGTCATTTTGGTACTGATCGAAAATTTACTAAATCTTGCTGTGGAAGATAAAGAGGGACAGATTTGATTCCAAAAATAAGTTGAATTCTCTTATCACAAAGTAAGAGGTACAACGAAAGATTTAAGAAACCTTTTTCGTAATCAAGTAAGTTCCCGAATCTGAAATTAATACACTTTCACTTTCACGTCCTTAAGATATGTGAACTACTACTGGAAATCTTATGGTAATGGAAAAAATACATTTAAACACTCACCACAGAATTCGAATAGGATTAATAATAATAAATCGAGAATTTTGAAAAGCTGTGACAGAATATGTTTTAGAATGGACAATACCTCCTTGTGAAGAAGGAGAAAGAAGAATTAAAACAATATAAATGCAAGAGAAATGATAATAGAATTAAAACAACCTATAAATGCTATATACTGAATATATATACATATATATATATATATAATATATATATATATATATATATATATATATATATATATATATATATATATATATATATATATTATATATATATAATATAAATGTGAAATATAATACAATATTATATATATATATATATAATATATATATATATATATATCCTCCACCGTTGCGTCGTCCTCGTTGCACACGGGGTGCCCTACTTTCGCACGAATTTTGTGTAGATGCGGGAAACCCCAAGCTGGCCCTTGTGATGTCTCCTTCTTTCCAGCCACCTCTGTTCTGCAGAACTTTTTAACCATCATTTATTTTTAATCCTGCATTTAATCTTCCACTCTTCAAGGTTTCCGTCTGTCCCCACCTGAGGGATGTTCGTTAGGTGTGTGTTTGAGTGAGTTTTCTTCCTATGTGTGTGCCCCCTCTTAGAACAAGGCTCTGCTCGTGAGTGGTGGCGATCTGTAAAAAAATATATATATATATATATATATATATATATATATATATATATATATATATATATATATATATATATATATATATATATATATATATATATATATATATATATATATATATATATATATATATATATATATATATTATTTTATTTTATTTTATTTTACCTCTGGTGGGAATGGTGGGCAAAGGCCAGAGGCATACCAAATTCCACCAGAAAAAGAAGCAAATCGGGATTCTGGTCAGATTAAAGGTCGACATTTCCCGAGAAACGTCGTTTGAAGGTGTATAAGTCGTAGGAAATTGGGAAAAAGATGAAGGGAGTGTGTTCCAGACTTTACCAGTAGAGTACATGAAAGATTGAACATAGCGGTTAAGTCAGAGGTCAGAGAGTTGGACAGAAAAAGGATGAGACTGGTAGAAAGACGTGTCGACGAGACAAAGGAGGAGGTATGCGACGAGAGAGTTCGCAAGAGTAGTGTTCGTTGTAAAAGAGATAGTATAGAGAAAGTGACGCAACAATTCGACAGGCAGAAAGGGATTGGAGAGAATTAGTGGGAGTAGGAGAGTTGATAAGACGAAAAGTCCTAGACTCTAATTTTTCAAGTAGAGCTGTATGAGTGGAACCACCTCAGATGTGTAAGGCGTACTCCATACAGGGGCGAACAACACCTCCTATAAAGAACAAACAACTGGAGTAGTGTGAAGTTCTTAAGACGTCTCAGAACACCAAACCTCTTAGAAACTTGTTTAGAATGAGAAGTAATGTGATCTTTCGAAGAAAAATCACGAGAAAGAGAAACACCAAGCATATTAAGGAGAGATGAAGGTTTGAGTTGTGTTTTCGAAGAAGATATCATAATTGTGTGGAAGATTGTTTAGAGTAGAGATATGGAGGAATTGAGTTTTTGAGGTATTGAAAAAGACCATTATTTCTCTACCCTAATTTGAAATGTGAGATAGATAAGAGATTAGCTGCTCCAAGGCCACACTTCTTGCGTGTATTAACTGTTGTTGGGAGGGGCAGCTTTCAAATTGAAAGAGTAATGAAGGGTGGAGTCATCGGTATAGGAGTGGGTAGGAGATGATGCAATAGATAGAAGGTCATTAGTGAAAAGCAGAAAAAGTGTTGGGGATAGGATCCTTGAGGAACACCACTATTAATAGATTTATAGGATGAACGGTGGCCGTCTACAACAGCTGCTTTATAACGACCAGAAAGTAAATTAAAGAGCCATATAGAAAGGGATAGATTCCGAAAGTGGGAAGTTTAGAAATCAAAGCTTTATGCCAGACTCTATCGAAAGCTTTTGATATGTCCAGCATGAGAGCAAAATATTCATCGAAATGCCTTAGAGCGGAGGACTAAGAGTCAGAGAGAAGGGGAAGAAGTGTTTCTTACAGAAGCCATACTGGAGACCAGAGATATGATTAAAAGAACTGAGATGTTTCCAAATCTTCTTGTTAAGGATAGATTCGAAAACTTCAGAAAGAATGGAGGTTAAAGAAATTGGACGGTACTTAGAGGGTGGAGATTTTTTCTGCACAGGCTGAATGAGCGAAAATTTCCAACAAGAAGGAAATGTTGAAGTCGAGACAAAGACATATATATATATATATATATATATATATATATATATATATATATATATATATATATATATATATATATATATATATATATATATATATATATATATATATATATATATATATATATATATATATATATATATATATATATATATAATATATAATATAATTAATAATTAATAAAATAATTAAAAAAAAAAAAAAAAAAATAAAAAAAAAAAAAAAAAAAAAAAAAAAAAAAAAAAAAAAAAAAAAAAAAAAAAAAAAAAAAAAAATATTTGGTATTTATTTAATTTAATCACTTAATTAATAAGTCTTTAAAATAATAATAATAATAATAATAATAATAATAATAATAATAATAATAATAATAATCTTAAGAAAAAGAAAAAGAAAAAAGAAAAAAGAAAAAAAAAAAAAGGAAAAAGAAAAAAAAAAGAAAAAGAAAAAGAAAGAATCACTATTCTTCGAAGACACTTTAAATACAGTTCCCGGATTTCTTAATTGAGTTATATTTAGCATTACTTAAATGATTTCATTATTTCTTGTTCACTAATAATAAAGTACTAATAAAATAAAAGTCTTGTTAACTATACGCTCATAGGCCAATTTCCTGAAAATGCATATCCAATTTTTTTATAATGATTCGATGCTGTTACTGTCCTCTATTTGATAAGAAAGACTATTTCACTTTTCAATCACATCGTACGTAAAAATATTCTTTGCTATGTTTGTTTGAAATCGCTTGTGAGATAACTTGTGTCCGTTGCTACGTGTTAGGTCATTCAAGTCATACCGAAAGTATTGCTTATAATCAACGTTGCAAATTTATTTAGAATTTTAAATACTTCTATTAATTTTCCTCTCAATCTTCTTGTTTCTAAAGAATGTATATCCAGTTCTCGTAACCGTTACACAAATGATTTACCTCTCAATTCTGGTATTGATTTAGTTGCCCTTTTTTGAATACTTTCGATTTTATCCATGTCCTTTTTGAGATATGGACTCCAAAACGGGATTACCCCAAATCGTCGACAGGAAAAGTAATCGACAGGTCAAAGGGCCGACACTTTTGAAAAAAACATTAACAAAATTTTCTCACTTGTCCAAAACGTCGACAACTTTTTTTGGTAAGGTCAAAGGGCCGACAACTTTTTTTTATAACTCGTCCAAATCGTCGACACTATAAATCGATATCGATTAATCGAAAGAAATATATCATCATCACTCACGGGTCGGGGGGTACGGGGGGCAGAGCCCCCCGTAGACAAATGTTCGTGTGCCATGCATCTACTAAAATAATATATTAAAAATTAAAAAAATCTATTCATAATTATTATAATAATAAAATTTAAAAATAGGCTTACGTATCGATTGGGCGCTATACCCAAATCGTCGACAGGAAAAGTAGTCGACAGGTCAAAGGGCCGACACTTTTGAAAAAAATGTGTCGATCACTTTTCTTTTCAATTTCAACGTGTCGACGTTTTGGACACATGTGAAAAAAAATGTGTCGGCTGTTTGACCAACATCGTATTTTTTTTATTTCAATACAATCGATACGTAAGCCTATTTTTAAATTTTATTATTAAAATAATTATGAATAGATTTTTTTTATTTTTAATATATTATTTTAGTAGATGCATGGCACACGATCATTTGTCTACGGGGGGCTCTGCCCCCCGTACCCCCCGACCCGTGAGTGATGATGATATATATCTTTCGATTAATCGATATCGATTTATAGTGTCGACGATTTGGACAAGTTATAAAAAAAAGTTGTCGGCCCTTTGACCTTACCAAAAAAAGTTGTCGACGTTTTGGACAAGTGAGAAAATTTTGTTAATGTTTTTTTCAAAAGTGTCGGCCCTTTGACCTGTCGATTACTTTTCCTGTCGACGATTTGGGGTAATCCCGATCGATTGTATCGAAATAAAAAAAAATACGATGTTGGTCAAACAGCCGACACATTTTTTTTCACATGTGTCCAAAACGTCGACACGTTGAAATTGAAAAGAAAAGTGATCGACACATTTTTTTCAAAAGTGTCGGCCCTTTGACCTGTCGACTACTTTTCCTGTCGACGATTTGGGTATAGCGCCCTCCAAAACTGTACCGCGTATTCCAGATGAGGTCTAACTAACGATTTATAAAGAGGAAATATTATATTTTAGATTTATATTCAAAATTTTAGCAATGAAACCTAAAGATTTATTAGCCTTCTTAACAGAACTGAGCCACCTATAACATAATTATATTCGATATTCCTGCTTCCAAAATGTAAAACCTTACATTTATCAATATTAAATTTCATTTGCCATGTTTTTGACCAATTGACTATTTTATTCAAATCACTTGGAGTACTTGATAATCTTTCTCACAAATTATGCGATTTCCAATTTTTGTATCGTCTGCAAATTTCGAAATATTACTTAATACATTTTCATCTATGTCATTTACATATACAATAAAGAGTATTGGGCCCAGGACAGATCCTTGAGGCACACCACTGATAACATTCACCCATTCTGAGCATTCGCCATTAATTACGACACGTTGACGTCGATTCAATAACCAATTTTTAATCCAATTTAAAAGTTTTCCTCGAATTCCATGAGCCCTAAGTTTTTCCAATAATCTTTGATGAGGGACAGTATCGAATGCTTTTTGAAAGTCTAAGTAAATGACATCATAAGACTTGTTGTTATCTACATTGTTAATAACTTCATTAAAAAATTCTAGTAAATTTGTTAAGCATGATCTATTTTTTCTAAAGCCATGTTGAGAATTATTGAGCAACTCGTGATCTTCAAGATGTGCAAAAGATCTGCAAAGATGTGCAATTAATCTTCTCGCTAGTATTGCCTCAAAATTTTGCCAACGATAGAAGTTAAACTAATTGGTCTGTAGTTATTAGGAAGCTTACGATCACCTTTTTTAAAAATAGGAGTTATATTAGCAAGTTTGAAATCATGCGGAACTATTCCTTGTTGTAGAGATTCGTTGAAGAGCTTAGTCAAAGGTTTTACTAATATATCTTTCAAGCTTTTAAGATGTACCGGGTAGAAGCCATCTGGTCCAGGGGATTTATTTATTAATAATTTATCAATTTGGAATGCAACTTCCTCTTCTAAAATTTCAAATGTATCTAGAATATTGTCTATATGAAAATCTTTTATATCTTAATGCTAGGAACATTATCTAGGTTCTCTTTCGTAAAAACTGAAGAAGAAGAAGAACTACAGAACACTGATTAGCAAAGACTATACAGTCCACTCAAGGCTAGTTTGTTATATAATCAGAATTCGTCGAAGACTATAAATACAGATCCGGATTTCTTAATAGTTATATTTAGCGTTACTTAAATGATTTCATCATTTCCTTTTCACTAATAATAAAGTGCGAATAAAGAAGAAGAAGAATTATTTTCAAAAAATAAATTTACAAACAATTGGATTCGATGCTTCAAGAATTAAAAGTTTAAAACTATTAAAATAATAACTTAAATAAAAGAAAGGATTTTCAAAGGTTTTGGAGAGCAGACTTTCGACCTTACTAAGCCCGAACTACAAAATACAATGTCGCCTAGTGGCAACATATTAAACCTAATGTAGAAGAATCGGGGTAAAAAGAAAAGAAGAAATCTGTTATAGAATGTAATGATAAATAGAAAATGATTTCTCCATTAAAAATTATTAGAAAAGTGAGGGGAGGGAAAAATAAGGACAAAAAAAGGACTGGTTTAGATGATAGTCAAAAGTGCTTTACTAATATCATTTATTATAAATTTGAATTGAATTATAGTGGTAAAACTACGATGTGGGAATAGAAATACTCCTGCTACTACGTACCGCAAGTATTGCAGAAGAACATCCCTTGGTTGCTTTTGTCGCAGTTGGCGCAAGGGGGTCGCTCTTCGCAGGAAGATTCCACCAAAAAAGTCATTAGGTTGTCCCTTGGAGGAAGCTGACCCTCCTTCAAAGCTGTCAATTTCCTGAAATGTTAAATATATATATATATATATATATATATATATATATATATATATTATATATATATATATATATATTATATATATATATATATATATATATATATATATATATATATATATATATATATTTATTTTATGGGAGGACGTAGCGCCGTCCGAAACGATGAAAGTACCTCCCATTGGGCTTAACCGCTGAGTGATAGGGTGGGCTAGACCATCCCATTTCACTCCGTTGTCCTTTGGTTCGTTCCTTTTCGCGTTTCACCTTCTCAGAGGGTCTCTAGTGTACCCTCGTCCCACATGGGAGTGTCTATGCTCTCACTTCTCCTTCCCCCAACTCCCTTCTCACGTTCCTACAAATTTACAAGCGCTTACTCCTACAATACCTTTAAAATAACAATCAACAAAAAAATTGCGAAACATGGTACTGCCTCGGAGATGCTTCGAGGGGCGGCATCCAAAGAATGCCCCTCATCCACTCCT
>SEYY01008485.1:0-28907 GCA_009176605.1 Armadillidium nasatum | reverse complement strand
AAAGATTAAAAATTTTCTCTCATTAAAAAAAAAATGTTGCACTGTTGTCAAGTTGGTCTTCATCAAAGGCGTCATCTGACTAACTGAAAGAAGCTTCCATAGTTTCTGCATCTTGATTTGAAGACGAGCCACTCGTTTCACCTGTAAAATAATATAAAAATTATATATTTATAAATATGTGTGAATGATAAATTTTTATAATAAATATATATAATAAAAAAATATATAATTATATAAAATATATATATATATATATATATATATATATATATATATATATATATATATATATATATATATATATATATATATATATATATATATATATATATATATATATATATATATATATATATATATATATATATATATATATATAGAGAGAGAGAGAGAGTCTTACCCTTTAATTTAAATACAAATCCCTTGGTTGCTTCTACACCACCTGTTGGAACAAATCATCCCAACCCAAGCAATCAAAAGTCAATTTAATTCAAATAGTAAGCTTTAAAAGGTATGAGGGAAGAGTAGCTCAAGTTAGGCCCCAACTTCTTTCACAAAGCTTTATAAAAACTCATACCTAAAGGTTTATACAGAATATATAACTACAATTAGGCTATATTAGTTTAAATAGTTAATACATTACGTTCTGGAAGATTTCTTAAGTCAATATGGGCGATGTAGTTAAAAAAATATGTTAAACATAACTGCCAAAGTGATTTACACCGACATAGTTTTAATAGCAAGTCAACAACCGCCTAGCTTTCAAGCGTATAACTAGTGATAAACATGAAGTGTTGCCATTTTATCATAGATTCTTTTAGGGAGATTTAGATACTTCAAAATCATTAAATAAATATAAAATATAAGGATTCTCAATACTAAATATACTGTATATATGATTCGACTGTCGTCGAGAGTGGATGTGGTTGTAAGAAGATGGGAAGAAGAAAGTCAGAAACATCATAAGGAAGTCGATCAGAAGAAAAGAGATGAGAAGAGAGAAAAGAGAAGAAAAAAGAAGAGAAGAGAGCAGAAGGGTAGGCTGTTGGATATGAGGCTTTAAGATCTTCTTCCTGAGGTTGCAGAGTTTGTTGATAAGAAGAATGATATTGACCAAAGTAAAATAAAAAAAAAATTTTTTTATCGTTATAAATTTTCAGTATTTTTTTTGAAAGTAAATTAACAGAAATTCAAAAAAATCATTTTTTGTGAAGCAACACATCTTTTGACTCAACGTACTTTTTGCAGTAAAATGGAAAATTATATATTAAAAGAAAAAAAAAAAGGAATTAAGATAGAAGTAACTTCTGATCAATAAAGTATGATTATTTCGTCGCAGTCGAGTCAAATGAAGAATAGTTTTTAGTATGGTTCAAAAGGCTGGCAATCCTTTTCAACCAAGTTTTCTTCCCACGTATGATTGCAGGAATATTAAAACTTTTTTTCAATTGACACCACCCTGCATCATGCGGGATATGGTGCAATATATATATATATATATATATATATATATATATATATATATATATATATATATATATATATATATATATATATATATATATATATATATATATATATAATATATATATATATATTATTATATATATATATATGAAAAATACCACAAATTTTGCTTAAATTTTATTTTTAATAAGGAGCAGAAAACTACTAAAAATTTCTAGAAAAAAAAAAAAAATATCGTTGGTTCGATACTGAGGATAAAATATCGATATATCGATATATCGATATATCGGGTTTGAAAATATCATCGAAATTTTTCGATACTATCGTAAAAAAGTATTTATATCGATATATATCGAAACTTTTGCAACATCCCTAAGAATCGTACAAGTTCTAAACAAGTAGAGGCTATTACGTAAAGCTGTCTCTGTTGTAAAATGTAGATATTTGTTACGTCAATAAATAATTATATAGATCTGTGTAAATTTCTTTTAGAGTTTATTCTTTAGTTTATTACATTTAAGAGTTCTGCAAAAATTAGCGATAATCTGTTTCTGGATCCTACCCCCAAAGAATTGTCAAAAGATAAGAACTAGTATACCTTAAGACATTTCTCAACCTGGGGGATCGCAGTTGGTCACCAAAAAAGTAAAACCACATGGTAAAACTATGTTTAAGGAAACCTTTTCAGATCCTTTCATAATTTTGCTTACATTAAAACGAAAACAAAAATTAAACAACACTAATTTCTTACTTTAACATTTTTTGAATGAATATTAAAAAATTGAGCTAAAACTAGTTTTCTTTTCATAAAAAATTTTTTCGTGAATATTTAAAATTTTATAATCAATCGTATGATAAATATCCCAATTGCACTTTTGAATCTTTCACCTGCCAGGTATAAGAGGTAATTAGAGGGTCATGAGTTATTAACTTTGTTTTGGCTTTTTTAAGGGGGTTTGCGGGATTAAAAGGTTGAAAACACTGGTTTAGAAGGTATATTTAAAATAAAAAATGTATAAAAATTCATTTATGCCCTATTCTGGTTAATCTTCAATGTGCTGATCACAAAAATAATTATATAGTTTTGATGTACTGCATATCAATATATATCATTTTAATTGGACATCATTATTAATTTATAATTTTAGAAATTTGAATATATTAATGTATACTATAAAAATACATGATAGAGGAATAAATGTCCCAGCCCCATGTGACCTATAAGTGTTGATAAAAAATGTAAAATTTATGTGTATCTAAAATGAATATTTATTATTTACCTTCCATAGTGACAAGTTATACTTTTGTATTAAGATAAATATTAAGGATATAAGTGAAATTTGTAAAAATTATACTGTATATATATCTAAAATAAATATTTATAATTTACACTTACATAGTGACAAGTTATACTTTCTGTATTAAGATAAATACAGCTCAGTTGGACAAATACTAAAATATTTTTTTCAAACAAAATATAAGAGAATTAAGATTTTTTCTCATATTTTCAATATTTTCTTTTTCTTTACTGTTTCTTTTGACCGCTTCTTTTCTGCTAGTGAATGTTCATCTTTGTGTTTTGATTTTAGATGTCCCCATAAGATTTGATTGAAAAAATTGTACTTGGGGCACCTGGAGATCCTCTTCTAATTTCCTGACTGCAGATGTTACATTTAGGTATTTCAAGCCTATCCTGAAACATTGTAAAGTACTCCCATACTGCTGAAGCTGATCTTTTAGCCATATTGACTGAAAGTATAAACAAAATCATAATTTTGAAATAATGTAGTTAAATGATACAAGTTTGATACACAACAATATCAATAGCAATGATATGTATAAATACAGGTCTTACATTTTTCAAACTTTACTTATGGCTTTACCTAAGTTAAACCTGTTGAATCACTATTGTGAATCAGAAAAAAAATGTAAAAATTTTTGTACTTTTTTTAAAAATTTAATTATACAAAATCTGTAATTTTCTGAA
Source organism: Armadillidium nasatum (assembly GCA_009176605.1). NCBI lineage: Eukaryota > Metazoa > Arthropoda > Malacostraca > Isopoda > Armadillidiidae > Armadillidium > Armadillidium nasatum. The sequence continues at coordinate 25,453 of SEYY01008485.1, read as the reverse complement.
ATTTTTTTTGTGAAAATGCTTATAATCAATATTTTAAGTGAATGTTGGCTATTTTTACTCCTTCCTTATAATTAAATAAACCTCAATTAAATTTATATCTAATTTTCTTAACTTAAAATTTCAGTGCTTTTGATCTCTTTTCAAATTTTAGGCAACCCTGTCCAGAACTATGGTCCCAGCCCTGGCCAAAATATGGGAGACTCCAGCCCTGGTTGGTCCCTCTTGTGATGTAGGTGGAGTTGTGTATGGTTGTATTAAAGAATAGTTGAAAAACAAGACTGTACTATGGAATAAGAATAAATCATATTGGGGAAATAAAGAGTAATGACCCACAGGGTTCAGTATTGGGGCTCACTACTGTTCCTCATATATGCAAATAATTTGAACCATGGACTTAAATGTGAGATTTCTAAGTTTGAAGATGATATCGAAGTGGCTACCTCTGTAAAAAAAAAAAAATAGTGATCGATGTATTAGCTTCAAAGTGTTTGGGATGGACAGATAAGTGGCAAATGAAATTTTTAATATCAAAAATTTTAAGGTTTTTCATGTAGGTGACTAAAACTAAAGATTTAATTTTGATATAAATGGATATTGGCTTGAGTCTGTGGATCAAGAAAAGGTTATCAATGAGCTTGAGTATAAAAAAAAGTCCAAGTATATTTGCTTAATTGGTAAAATCTCTAGTCATTTGGAAACCTTTCTATTTCTAAAACAAAATTTCAGAAATGATTTTACATGAAGAAATCAAAAAAAGGCTATATATATATATATATATATATATATATATATATATATATATATATATATATATATATATATATATATATATATATATATATATATTATATATATATATATATATATATATATATATAAACTTTATTAATAGTATTATCTTAGAATCCTAATTTTAGTCACATAATGTAAAATGATCATATTTTATTTATCTCCAAACAAGAGTCAAGAATATTTATTCCCTTTCATGCATTCTCCTTTTCTGTCTGAATCTTACAAAGTCAAATTTACTGTTTGTTTTATTTTAAATACAATCCTCCTTATCTAAAAACTGATTATTTCCTAAAATAGAGATATGAATTTTTGATTTTACAAAAATTAGATAAAACTCCAGTTGTTCCAGCAGTGTAGGATGTACTACTGTGAGGAGTAAATATATTTGATATTTTTTTTTGTGTTTAAAAGCATTTCATAATCAGACTATTATTTGTATTAGATTTATTACCTATTTTAATATTGGTTATCATATTTCAAATATATTAAATTCTAGAGGAAGGAAAAATTATTATTTAAAATTTTTGGTTTAAATTCTTCATTGAGATTAAGGTGAAAGTTTTAAAGAAAATTTTGTCAAATGATTACTTTTATTTTCATATTTTCTACTGTTATTGTTTTATTGTCATTATTATTATTTTTATTCTCATTATTATTATTATTAGGATTAATATTATAGTTAGAGCCATTATTATTAACATAAACCTATTGTTTGCCAAATTATTTCTCTCTCTCTCTCATTAAAAAGTATAATTTGCAATTTTAGCCCCGGCAGGTAGATCCTGGTTTTCTCTGATTGTTGGCTGGGATCGGGGCTCTGGTCAATCCATACTCGCATTCAACCTCCATACTTTGCTCCCAAATATAACCTCCATTTCACAATATCCCTCAAACATTTACACCTTTACCTCCCTTGGTAGCCTTCCTCTACTTCAAATATCTCTCAAACCATCCAACACCTTCCCTTTTCTTATTCTATGCCCAACTTCATCACCAATACTAACGTCTCCCTCTCCAATAATCACCCCAAGAACATAAAGTAACTCTTTCCAATTTCTTCCTACTTACCGTAATCTGTAAGTTATCTCCCTCATATACACCCCTCTGTTCCCCTTCCTATTTTTCATCCACAATAATTTACTCTTACCCGCATAAACTCTTAAAGCCCAATCATCACAACCCTTTACAAACTCATCCACCAATACTTTCACATTCTCCTGTGTCTCATCCAAAAGTACATAATCATCTGCATACTTGTACATCAACACATTTGCATCCCACATACCATGTTGCTCCCTCATTCTCACTCCTTTCCTTACCCTATTGATCTTTCTCACTACTTTGTCAATGAATAAATTAAATAACCCCAGAGACATTACACAACCCTATCTTAGACCATTATTTACATGAAAAACTCAATCTAAATTCTGTTTACTCTCATGCATGTTCTACTAAATTCCTATATAATACTCTAATACCTTCATATATATATATATATATATATATATATATATATATATATATATATATATATATATATATATATATATATATATATATATATATATATATATATATATATATATATATATATATATATATATGGGTCATTCCAAGTCACTTCAACCAAAATTTGGCAATTTTTTCCGTGACCCCTTTCGATTTTTATGAAAAATGGCACACTAACAGATCTTATTGAGAAAATATGAATGGCGTTTATTGCAGGTCTCTAGCTCATACGGTTCAGAAGATATGACCTTTGAAACTTTGGTCAAAAATGTCAATTTTCAGAGAGTAGTCCGAGGTCAAAATACAATATCTCGGCTTCTATGGCACTTAGAAGCATCGTGTAAAGACCATTTAAAAGATCTTGAATAGCGGTACAACATTTATTTAGATGATTTTGACCTCGGAGGTCAAATAAAAAATTTGACCTATTGTGACCTTGACCTTGAAAAAAAACCTCCTCTTCGATTTTTTTTCAAACTTTGCTGAATTATTGTTATATATGTATATTTTAATTTTTTTAATGAATTATTTTTGGTTTTGGCTTGGTTTAGAAAATATAAGCAATTTAATAAGTACAAATATCACATTTTTCACTTTTTTGCGATTTTTATCTCATTCAATGTATAGTTCCAACATTTCCATTTCTCTTTCTCTCTCATATATATATATATATATATATATATATATATATATATATATATATATATATATATATATATATATATATATATATATATATATATATATATATATATATATATATATATATATATATATATATATTGTAAGGGGCTGGCTGCTGCCGAGTATATTTTTCTCGTTTCAGATTGCATGGAGTATTCTCTGAGGAATATAGTCTTACCTGCTTGTTGCTTTGCTGTTATGCTGTTTGATTTTGACTGTGCTTGGGATCCACAATATTAATGTGCATGTGCCATGTCCTAGACTGGAGAGCGTGAAGGGAGATTGATGTTAACGTGTTTATTTGTTTAGATACGTTAATGTTATTCTTCTATGTTAAATTTATTTTTATTATTATTATTATTTATTGAGTGCACTTGTGCTAATGAAAAGTCTTATGAGCTATTGTTCCCATTTCGGGCAATAATTAAAAACAGGTTATTCTTATTCAAACAGGTTGTTATTTTCAAGAAGGCATATTACTCTTTCAAGAGTAGGTTATATTCTTTGTGTTTTTATTATTATTATTAATTCATTATATATTTTTAGATCATTTAAACTAAGGTGAGGCACTGGGGTAATTATTTATAATTCTCACAGGTGCCGGTCTAGGGCCTTATTGCCTAGTGCTAATCTGGAGTTATAATCTCTATACCTATCAGGTAGAAAATATAGACAAGAGACCTTAATGGTTTATGAGATTATCATATATTTTTTTTTTTTATAAAATTTTAATATTTAATATTCACTTTGGGAAAAGAAAATGTCAGTAGTGTGATAAATTTCACAGTAAAACGCTTTCCACTTTCAAATCTTTGGTTGTTTTAAGCCATTACTCTTTTTTTTTTTCTTTATTTTGTGTATATAAAGAGGCTATCTTGTGTACTGTGAACTATAGATAATTTTATGTGAACATTGTAAGTGTAAGATCATATATATATATATATATATATATATATATATATATATATATATATATATATATATATATATATATATATATATATATATATATATATATATATATATATATATATTATATATATATATATTTCCCCATGCAATCTGAAACGAGAAAAAATATACTCGGCAGCAGCCAGCCCCTTACAATATATATATATATATATATATATATATATATATATATATATATATATATATATATATATATATATATATATATATATATATATATATGAGAGAGAAAGAGAAATGGAAATGTTGGAACTATACATTGAATGAGATAAAAATCGCAAAAAAGTGAAAAATGTGATATTTGTACTTATTAAATTGCTTATATTTTCTAAACCAAGCCAAAACCAAAAAAATATTCATTAAAAAAATTAAAATATACATATATAACAATAATTCAGCAAAGTTTGAAAAAAATCGAAGAGGAGGTTTTTTTTCAAGGTCAAGGTCAAGGTCACAATAGGTCAAATTTTTTATTTGACCTCCGAGGTCAAAGTCATCTAAATAAATGTTGTACCTCTATTCAAGATCTTTTAAATGGTCTTTATACGATGCTTCTAAGTGCCATAGAAGCCGAGATATTTTATTTTGACCTCGGACTACTCTCTGAAAATTGACATTTTTGACCAAAGTTTCAAAGGTCATATCTTCTGAACCGTATGAGCTAGAGACCTGCAATAAACGCCATTCATATTTTCTCAACAAGATCTATTAGTGTGCCACTTTTTATACAAATCGAAAGGGGTCAGGGTTTTTGTCGTGTTGAAGTGACTTGGAATGACCCATATATATATATATATATATATATATATATATATATATATATATATATATATATATATATATATATATATATATATATATATATATATATATATATATATATATATAGTTGGTATTTGGCATTTACTTTGTAAAATGCTTTATTTTTTAAAGTAACCGGAAATGTGAGAATCAGAAAAGTTTTAGAAAAATTCTGATTCCAATGCCATTTCCATGAAAATTGTTGATTCTTCAGATTCTTGATGCCAGTGCCATTGCCAATTAATCGTCCCATTACTAATAATTTCCTAATTCTGTTATTTAGATATAATGCCCTACTTCACTTAAAACTGAGGTGACATCAAGAAATTTTTAAGGTTCCTCAGATTTAACCAACCTCTCATAAGCTTCTTCAGAAAAAGATTATTTGATCCTTCTTAGAAAAATCACAAGAAAAAAAAACACTGAGAATATTAACAATTGACAAAGGTTTGAGTTGTTTATTTTTATTACATTATACAGTTGTATATTAGAACTGCAAGAACAATTGGATAGTACTTTCTGAACCAGTGCATTAATATATTTACAAAATATGGTTTTAAATCAGTTATCATGAATAATATTTTTATTTCCCAGTGGTAATTAGACTTAGGTATTAGTTTGGAACAGTCCAGTTAACTTGCAATTTGCCCTAACTCTAGAATCTAGAAATTTATTTTTAACTAATTTTAAAAAAATATTACATATCAAGTTACGTTAATTCTAATTGTTAATTTATTTTTAAAAATTTCCTAATTATGTACATTGCTGTACTCTAATTTCATTTCATTTCATTTTTGATACTACAATGATGAAATATGCATAAATGTGTTAGACATAAGAAAATATAAGAGTAAAAAAAAATAGAGACAGTAAGAAGCCACAAGGTCCTGTCAAGACTGTTTCAGTCAACTTAAATAGATAATTTAGCAACCCGAGATGATTCCCTTTAGCATGGAGGCATACATTCTATATTCTTTCCCTTCTAGTAAGCCTAACAAACCTAGGTTTAACTCTACCTATTTTTCAAACCACAGAAACTCATTCAACTTATATTTTTTCTCAGAATCATCCACAATCTATTCTTTGTGACTCCAAAATCTTTTCTCTACCACAAATGCAATAATTTTTCTGATTCCACTTTCTCTCGCCTTTTCTGCGTTTTTGCAAAAAAATGTCAACTCTAACTTTGCTTCTTCCTCTTTCCCTCTTCTAGTATCTTCTGATGACACGATTGCCATTTTACCTTCTGCTAAAGCTGATTTCTTCACTCAAACTTTTCCCTCTAACTCTACCTTAGACAATTCTGGAGCTATTCCTCCTATTTAAACTCCTCCAAAAACTCATTTATAAATGCCTAATATTGTAATCTCTTCTAAAGATATCATTTCTGTTCCTCTCAGCTTAACACTAAGAAACATTAATTTTGAAATCTATCCTTCTCTTTGATTTCCTTTCTTGGCGTTCTATAGCAGCTGTTGTTGACAGCCACCGTCCTTAATTTAAATACAAAAAGCAGTGTTCTCAGGAATCTGTCCTATCGTCAAGTCTTTTTATTTTTCATTAATGACTTCCTCTCTATTACTTAATCACCTATCCACTTTTCATTATTCCTTTCACTTTGAAAAACCCCCCTCCCAACAGCAGTTAATTGCCACAAGAAAGGTGGCCTTGGAACAGTTTCAAAGAGGCAGAGAAAACATGACCTTCAATGTTTCAGAAACTCAGTTTCTCCATCTCTACTTGACACAACTTTCCTCACAACTCAAACCTCCTCCTGTCCTTAATATTCTTTTTTTTTTTCTTGTGATCTATTTTGGAAAGAGCACATTACTTCTTTTTCTAAGCAAGCTTCTAAGAGTTTGGTATTCTGAGGTGCCTCTGTAATTTCTTCTCGCCACCCCAGTGTTTGCTCTTTATAGGGGTGTTCGCCCCTGTATGGAGTACGCCTCACATCTGGGGTGGCTTCACTCATACAGCTCTCCTTGAAAAGGTTGGTCTAGGCTTTTCGTCTTATCAACTCTCTTGCTCTCATTAATTCTCTCCAGTTTCTTTCTGCCCGTTGAATTGTTGCGTCACTCTCTCTTTACTATCTATATTACAATGTACACTTCTTTCTAAACTCTCTCATCACATACCTCCTCTATTTAAAACGTCTCTATATAGTTCATCCATTCTCAATCCAACTCTCTTAACTACTATGCGCAATCTTACATGTACTCTATTGATAAAATCTGGAACACACTCCCTTTATCTGTTTTCCTAACTTCCTTTGACTTACATATCTTCAAACGCCGTGTATCAAGACACGTCAGCCATTAACCGGCTACGATTCTGACATCCCTCCAATACTTGTAGAATTTGGTAGAATTTGCCCACCAGAGGAGTTAATAAAAAAATAAGGATTCAATCTAGATTGTTAGTAGTTAAGTGTAAAGGTGGAACATTGCTCCACCCTGAATAAATACATGGTTAAGTGTGCTTGACTGTGTATTTATCATTTTTTTCCTGAAAATCTTTTTCTTTCCACAGGTTGCATTGTAGCACCTATATTGATCATTTTTTTTTAAAATTATAAATTAAAACTACATATTTTGTTTAATATTATTTAAATAGAAGGTATTCTAACCTGAGAAGATATATTGAAGTATTCATACCAAAGGAAATTGTATTAGGCCATTGGAACTTGTATTTTTTAAGGTAAGTATAGAAACAGAAGAAAGAGTTGGAATCTTAAAACTGTTATTGATAATCATGTGTTTCGATCATTAATTAATCTAACCATTTTGTAATGGATGCTGATTTTTCTTTAAGGGCACACTTGATTTCTCCAGCTTCTGGAATCAGCTAAGATATTACTGTGTCCATTTCTAATTTTGCCCTCTTGGAATACTGTTTTGGAGCAACGTCAGTTGTCAATATCAATACAGATTATTTAAATTTAAATGCTTGTATAGGGCTATCAGTATATTCACATGTATTGGTAATCTCTTCCCAACCATTTTGTATAATCTTTGGCTTTGTATTGGAGCTTTCAGCATATTTATATGTATTGATAATCCATTCTGATTTTCTTCAAACCTTATTGTAAATAAGGTATAACTAATAATTACATGCATAATTATTCATTTTGGTAATCAATTATTGCTATATTTTTTTACGATCATTAAATTTTTTCTAGTAATAAACAATTAAGGTATGTGTGGGTTTGTTTGATTGTAGCTAGTTTCCTGGTCACAGATATCCAGTGGTAAGAAGAATCATATAATTCATAAAAAATGTTACTATCCTGAAATACTACAGTTGCTAAAGTGAGATGTTCTATTAGTCATCATCTCTAATCTTTGGAGTTCATAAAATATCTATTTTTGTTAGTTTAAGTAAAAATAGGGACTCGCACTGTAAAACTACCAATATTTGATAATACATGCAAGAGACTATAATTTATTAATGCATTTCACAATTTCAATGTTTTTAATATTACAAATAGAGATAGGGTAATTTTATTTTCAATCATAAAATTATAAATCATTTTTACCACATTAATATTTTCGATTTATCAACCTTAAACTAATTTGGATTTATATAGTATGGCTAAATAATTTGCTGTAACGGGAATCCTACTCTGATTTTCTTTGCTTGAAATTCTTAGATCATTACTTCAACTCTGTATGTTGTAATTTTCTCTGTATATTTTGTTTGATGCTCTAAAATTTGAATATATTATATTTAAAAGATAATTGTAATTCATTGATAAATAAGCAAATTATTTGAAATTCTAATGGAAGCCTGTACCATTGCAAAATTTTTGTAAATTGTGTAAAAGTTCAAAATGTTTTTTCTTTCCCATGTTTTGTTTTACCCTTTCAGACAAATTTTGTGCCATAAGATTGTAAAGATTATGTATTTTAAGGTAATACTTGATTAAAATATTACGTTAATGGTACGAATCAAATTCAGTCTACGGTATGAATCTTTTATTGCCGATATCTGCGATACCACATTATTTAAAATTGGACCATTAATAACAAGATAGGAAGCATTGTGTAGGGTCGGATCGCGTTCAAAGTCAACTTCGACCCTTATTTATATTTCTGAAACTCAGCCTGTGGAGCGAAAATTTAACGTATTAAATCAAAATTTAAAAGAATTCCATGTAACAAGTAGCAAATGCCAGCAAAATTTAGCTTCTTGAAATTAGTTTTTTTTGTTTGTCAGAAAATCCACAGAAGCTTAAAGCATATTTCCCTCAACTGTTGTTCCACTGCAGGTATCTCATTAAGTATTTCAGAATGGCACAGGATTTTGATATCCTCGTTCACTATTTCAATATCGGTACAGCTAAATTTTAAAATTCTGTTAATGTTATGAGATCATTACTTAACATTATTATAGTAATTATTATTTGAATTCTAAAATCAGTTTTAGGTTTCCAGGTTATTATTATTATTATTGATAATTAACCGAAAAAAAAGGATATTTCAGATTGTTTTTGTGTTGGTTGCGTTTTTCTTAATCATAATTTTTGCCTAAAATTCTTTGCACTTTATCATTTAGATTTTATACACTTAAGTCTTTTTCCTATGGTTCTTATATTCCTACCTATATATATATATATATATATATATATATATATATATATATATATATATATATATATATATATATATATATATATATATATATATATATATATATATATATATATATATATATATATATATATATATATATATATATTAGCTTTAGCATTAGTTCGCTTTAAAGCCTGGACTCAATGTTTTCTATACATACTGCATTTGAATACTACCAAAAAAAAAAAAATTTCAGATGAGAATAAAAAATGATGTAAAGGTGATTTAAAGGAAGATAAAATATGCCGAATCTTATGATTAAAAAAGATTTAAAACTAAAAAAAAAATTATAAATAGGGTTCATACCCCTAAGAACTACGTGTTAAATTATATTGAAGTATTGGGATACTGTAACGATATTATTGTATCATTGTTTTAAGTAATATAATAAATTTTAGCAAGCATAAAGAAAAGAACAAAAAAAAAAGTATTTAATAAAAGTTTAAAAGGAAATTAGAATCGGGAAAACTTTTGTACTATATATATATATATATATATATATATATATATATATATATATATATATATATATATATATATATATATATATATATATATATATATATATATATATATATATATATATATATATATATATATATATATATATATATATATATATATATATATATATATATATATATATATATATATATATATATATATATATATATATATATATATATATATATATATATATATATATATATATATATATATATATATATATATATATATATATATATATATATATATATATATATATATATATATATATATATATATATATATATATATATATATATATATATATATATATATATATAATATATATATATATATATATATATAATATAATTGTATTTTTAATTACTATATTTTGACTTTCAGCATATTGGGAAACATTGGTCAGTTAGAAATGGCAAATGGAGAAATTGAAGGTAGCCCAAACAAAATCCAAACTTTTGTGTTTTTAGATCTCGAAACGCTTGGTTTTGATGACAATAAGCCACGTATCTTAGAAATGGCGATGATTGCTGTTTCAAGAGAGAACTTGCTGTCAATGAAATGTCAAGCCCACAAAAATAATCCCCATTATAACAAAGGAGACCCTCTTCCTCTTCCTAGAGTTTGTCATAAATATTCGACGTTATATTATCCAAGAAAATTTATTCATCCTACTATTGAGGAAATAACTGGATTAAGTAATTATAATTTGGATCATTTGAAAGGGGTTTAATAAAGATAGTGCAACTGCTATCAAGCTGTTTTTAGATTTACCTTCACCAGTCGCATTTGTTGCTCATAATGGACATGGCTTTGATTTTCCAATTTTGAAAGCAGAGTTATTGGGAGTTGATGGAGAGAGCTTGGAAGGTGTTGTATGTATAGACTCTTTACAGTTTTCACGTGATTTTGAGAAAGTAGATATTGAAAAAATTACTGAAATTGCTAAAGAATTTTTAAATGAAGAATGCATAAATAATAATTTTTGTAATACTTCCAATAATTCCCATGTAATAGAAAATGGACTTTCCCATGTAATAGAAAATGGACATTCACCTTCAAAACTAGAAGAAACTGAAGCCATTCCATCATGTTCAACAGATACAACATTTAATATCCATCCTCAGTATAATTTCCAAACTCCCAAAAAAAAGTTAAAATTAGATAGCTCCAAGAAAATTAAAGATTTTCAAACTCCACCAAGGATAAAGAATAGAGGACTCGAAAAACAGTCCGCCACCTCCTCGTGGTAAAAATGGTTTACCTCCTCCAGTAAATACACCCTCTCCTAAGAAACATCTGTCTGAAAATGCTAATGTCCACAATGACAACGGATCTCGAGTTAAGAAAAGCTTTATTTCCTAAATCAACAAACCCCTTCCTTTCCCTGATATTAAAAAGATGCCATTTAGGCAGCCTCATATTTATTATAGAATATATGGGCAAAAATATTTGGCTCATAGGGCAGAATTTGACGCAGAGGCATTGTTGCGAATTTGCGCATATCATGGGGAGGATTTTGTTTCATGGGCTGACAGCAATTGTTCTCCTTTTCGATCTGTAATACCAAAATGGAAAACCCGAAAGACTTTCTCTCATCAAATGATAATTACATCTTTCAATTTTATATATTTAATAATAATTTATTTTTAAATTTTTTTAAATTTTTTTAAATTTTTAAAATTTTATTTTATTTTCTTTTTAGATGTAAAAAGATAATAATTACATCTTTCAATTTTATATATTTAAATAATATTTTGAATTTAAATTTAAATTTTATTTTAAATGTTTTTAAATTTTTAAATTTTTTTTATTTTTTTTTTTTTTTTTTTAATTTTTTAAAATTTTTTTAATTTTTAAAAAATTTAAATTTAAATTTTATTTTATTTAAAATTTTTTTTTTTTTTTTTTTTTTTTTTTTTTTTTTTTTTTTTTTTTTTTTTTTTTTTTTTTTTTTTTTTTTTAAATTTTAATTTTATTTTAATTAAAAGTTTTTATATTTAAATATTTTGTTACAATAAAATTGTTACCAATTTTTATCACATTTACTATTTCATAATTATGTATAAGTTGTATATTATATATATATATATATATATATATATATATATATATATATATATATATATATATATATATATATATATATATATATATATATATATATATATATATATATATATATATATATATATATATATATATATATATATATATATATATATATATATATATATATATATATATATATATATATATATATATATATATATATATAATAATAAAAAAAATATATAAAAAATATAATAAATAATAAATAATATATATATATATATATATATATATATATATATATATATATATATATATATATATATATATATATATATATATATATATATTATATATATATATATATATATATATATATATATATATATATATATATATATATATATATATATATATATATATATATATATATATATATATATATATATATATATATATATATATATATATATATATTATTTCAATTTGTTAATGATTTTTGTTTTAACAATATTTTTTTAATAGTTTGCATTTTAATTTTAGTTAAGTGTTAATTTTAATCTTATTTCTCAATTGTTTTCTTTAAATTGTTTTGAAGAGTCATGTGATTATTACTGCCTTTTTGTTAGTACAAAAAAATTGATCTATGTTTTAAGATTAGATAATTAAATATTAAAAAATATATTAAAAAAAAAAATTTTTATCAATTTGCAAGAAAATTAAATGGTTAATATTTTTTTATTTTTTTTTATTTTACAATCTTTTTTCATTTTGGGTGCTTTGGGATTTATTATTTAAGAATTTAGTCATAATGGAGCAGTCTGATCACTTTTACAACAATGGAAATGTTATAAAATTTAATTATTTAATGATTTTATAAGATAATTGACGTTCCATGTGTAGTTTGACTGGTTGCAACATATTTATGCTGTTGTTAGCCTTGAATAATCAAATATTACACCGATAATGTTAGTATTTCTTAAATGTTCCATTTATATTGTGTTGAAAGAAACTAAATCGATTGTTTCTACTTACAAGTTTTTAGTTTTCAAGTGAACATTCATTTATATATATATATATATATTATATATATATATATATATATATATATATATATATATATATATATATATATATATATATATATATATATATATATATATATATATATATATATATATATATATATATATTATATATATATATATATATATATATATATATATTATATATATATATATTTATTTATGTTTAATGGTGATATATATAATTAAATATAGATATCTAAGAATATGAAACTTTTGTTATTTTCAAAAAAGCTGGAAGGTAAATGAATACTGGCCAGAATTGTACAAAGTATTGCTTTTAGAAAAGGAAATAATATGCTAAGTGATTGTAGTGTTTTGTAACAAAGGAAGAGGTTAGAAGGAAAGAGAATGTAACTGACAAATAGTTTGCTTTGAGAAAACTCTTGAAATTTATTGTTCACAAAAGTATAATAAATCGTAAACTTACATCAGAGTAGAATGTCTGTGTGCACGGATGATAACGTATTGCAACAATTAAGATAACTAGGTATGAAATATACCATTTAATAATTTTAGGTCGTTCTCTGACTGGTTTGTGCACCATCAGTACAATATTGATTCCATAAACTCATCATGCCGAACATTAATGTAAGCTGTCATTCATTTGAATAGCCAATACTTGACAAGTTTTGGTGTGGTGCTGCTTGTATCATAATTCATTAACTGAATGTATCCATGAACTTTCGACATTATTTTATTTGTAGGCTTAAGTATTTTTGTTGGTATACTGTGTATATTTACACTTTGCCCAGAACTAATAAACATTAGGCTTTTTTCTTTCGTTTTTAATTTTTTTTTTTTTTTTCAGGGTACAATTTCTGGAATGAATCTTATTAACTGTTTTTAAACAGTCCAAAATTAAACTGATTTTTCCCAAAACTATCAACTTTAATTAAAAGTTTGCTTATGCCACACTATAAGTCCACACTAAACTTACTACAAAAAACTTTTTGTTTCTGCTATTGATAATTCTTTAAACATTCTTGCCATGACATAGAACGACCATTTATCACGAAAACTCCATTCCATAAAAGTTGCCTTCAAAAAAGTTGAAGTTCTACTGAGGTTGTAAAAAATCTACGTTTTAAATAAAATGGATCTATTCGCCTCGATATGGCGCTTTGATTCCCTCACTTAACGGTAGTAATTAATTAACCTGTCTTCTCCAATCACTCACACCGTACATTAATACTTAAAACGATGTTTGCTGTTTCTCTCATTACGGTGATCACTGTCTAGGAAAGGGACCATTTGAATTTTAGAGCCTTTGCATCATCCTTGAAGGAAATTATTGTATTACATCTCCCTTGTCAGCCGCATCTACATTGCGAATCTTTCATTTTTATATTAATTCCTTTCACTTTAAAGTGTTTCAAGTCACCTAAGGTTATTTATTTTAGGATTACACCTGGATCGGTCATTTTTACTTTGTGCCTTTTAATTCCTTGGTTCAGGTCTGCCAGTGAGAAATGATGGCAGTCGTGGAAACTTTGAAAATCATTGAAATAATATAGCTTTATGATTGCAGGTTTCTTAAAGCAAGTGTGTTTAAAAAAAAGTTCTCGAAGTCTCTTCGTTTTAGAAAATAGTTCATCAGATGTGAAATATTTTTGAAGTAAAACGTTTTGTGTTTTTAAACTAGCTTTTTTTTTTGTGAAAATGTTTTGGTAGGTTAATCAGTATAATCATTACAAGTTTTATGCTCTGTTAATAATAATATATTTGACTAAATTTGATTGGTTACATGTATATATATATATATATATATATATATATATATATATATATATATATATATATATATATATATATATATATATATATATATATATATATATATATATATATATATATATATATATATATATATATATATATATATATATATATATATATATATATATATATATATATATATATATATATATATATATATATATATTCTTAATATAAGAACAAATAAAACAGTTTTTTTTTCTTTCTTTTTATTTAAAAGATTAAAAATTTTCTCTCATTAAAAAAAAAATGTTGCACTGTTGTCAAGTTGGTCTTCATCAAAGGCGTCATCTGACTAACTGAAAGAAGCTTCCATAGTTTCTGCATCTTGATTTGAAGACGAGCCACTCGTTTCACCTGTAAAATAATTTAAAAAATATATATTTTTTTTATTTTTTATTTTGAATTTTTATAATTTTAATTTAAAATTTAAAAATTAAAAAATAATAATTAAATATATATATATATATATATATATATTATAATATATATATATATATATATATATATATATATATATATATATATATATATATATATATATATATATATATATATATATATATATATATATATATATAATATATATATATAGATAGAGAGAGAGAGAGAGAGAGAGAGAGAGAGTCTTACCCTTTAATTTAAATACAAATCCCTTGGTTGCTTCTACACCACCTGTTGGAACAAATCATCCCAACCCAAGCAATCAAAAGTCAATTTAATTCAAATAGTAAGCTTTAAAAGGTATGAGGGAAGAGTAGCTCAAGTTAGGCCCCAACTTCTTTCACAAAGCTTTATAAAAACTCTTACCAAAGGTTTATACAGAATATATAACTACAATTAGGCTATATTAGTTTAAATAGTTAATACATTACGTTCTGGAAGATTTTCTTAAGTCAATATGGGCGATGTAGTTAAAAAATATGTTAAACATAACTGCCAAAGTGATTTACACCGACATAGTTTTTAATAGCAAGTCAACAACCGCCTAGCTTTCAAGCGTGTAACTAGTGATAAACATGAAGTGTTGCCATTTTATCATAGATTCTTTTAGGGAGATTTAGATACTTCAAAATCATTAAATAAATATAAAATATAAGGATTCTCAATACTAAATATACTGTATATATGATTCGACTGTCGTCGAGAGTGGATGTGGTTGTAAGAAGATGGGAAGAAGAAAGTCAGAAACATCATAAGGAAGTCGATCAGAAGAAAAGAGATGAGAAGAGCAGAAAAGAGAAGAAAAAAGAAGAGAAGAGAGCAGAAGGGTAGGCTGTTGGATATGAGGCTTTAAGATCTTCTTCCTGAGGTTGCAGAGTTTGTTGATAAGAAGAATGATATTGACCAAAGTAAAATAAAAAAAAATTTTTTTTTTTTTTTATAAAATTTTCAGTATTTTTTTTGAAAGTAAATTAACAGAAATTCAAAAAAATCATTTTTTGTGAATAACACATCTTTTGACTCAACGTACTTTCGGCAGTAAAATGGAAAATTATATATTAAAAGAAAAAAAAAAAGGAATTAAGATAGAAGTGACTTCTGATCAATAAAGTATGAATATTTCGTCGCAGTCGAGTCAAATGAAGAATAGTTCTTAATATGGTTCAAAAGGCTGGCAATCCTTTTCAACCAAGTTTTCTTCCCACGTATGATTGCAGGAATATTAAAACTTTTTTTCAATTGACACCACCCTGCATCATGCGGGATATGGTGCAATATATATATATATATATATATATATATATATATATATATATATATATATATATATATATATATATATATATATATATATATATATATATATATATATATATATATATATATATATATATATAATAATACAAATTTTGCTTAAATTTTATTTTATAAAGCAGCAGAAAACTACTAAAAATTTCTAGAAGTAAAAAAAAAATATCGTTGGTTCGATACTGAGGATAAAATATCGATATATCGATATATCGGGTTTGAAAATATCATCGAAATTTTTTCGATACTATCGTAAAAAAGTATTTATATCGATATATATCGAAACTTTTGCAACATCCCTAAGAATCGTACAAGTTCTAACATGTAGAGGCTATTACGTAAAGCTGTCTCTGTTGTAAAATGTAGATATTTGTTACGTCAATAAATAATTATATAGATCTGTGTAAATTTCTTTTAGAGTTTATTCTTTAGTTTATTACATTTAAGAGTTCTGCAAAAATTAGCGATAATCTGTTTCTGGATCCTACCCCCAAAGAATTGTCAAAAGATAAGAACTAGTATACCTTAAGACATTTCTCAACCTGGGGGATCGCAGTTGGTCACCAAAAAAGTAAAACCACATGGTAAAACTATGTTTAAGGAAACCTTTTCAGATCCTTTCATAATTTTGCTTACATTAAAACGAAAACAAAAATTAAACAACACTAATTTCTTACTTTAACATTTTTTGAATGAATATTAAAAAATTGAGCTAAAACTAGTTTTCTTTTCATAAAAAATTTTTTCGTGAATATTTAAAATTTTATAATCAATCGTATGATAAATATCCCAATTGCACTTTTGAATCTTTCACCTGCCAGGTATAAGAGGTAATTAGAGGGTCATGAGTATTAACTTTGTTTTGGCTTTTTTAAGGGGGTTTGCGGGATTAAAAGGTTGAAAACACTGGTTTAGAAGGTATATTTAAAATAAAAAATGTATAAAAATTCATTTATGCCCTATTCTGGTTAATCTTCAATGTGCTGATCACAAAAATAATTATATAGTTTTGATGTACTGCATATCAATATATATCATTTTAAGAGGCTTTAATTGGACATCTTTATTAATTTATAATTTTAGAAATTTGAATATATTAATGTATACTATAAAAATACATGATAGAGGAATAAATGTCCCAGCCCCGTGTGACCTATAAGTGTTGATAAAAAATTTTGTAAAAATTATAATGTATATCTAAAATGAATATTTATTATCTACCTTCCATAGGGACAAGTTATACTTTTGTATTAAGATAAATATTAAGGATATAAGTGAAATTTGTAAAAATTATACTGTATATATATCTAAAATAAATATTTATAATTTACACTTACATAGTGACAAGTTATACTTTCTGTATTAAGATAAATACAGCTCAGTTGGACAAATACTAAAATATTTTTTTCAAACAAAATATAAGAGAATTAAGATTTTTCTCATTTTTTCAATATTTTCTTTTTCTTTACTGTTTCTTTTGACCGCTTCTTTTCTGCTAGTGAATGTTCATCTTTGTGTTTTGATTTTAGATGTCCCCATAAGGATTTGATTGAAAAAATTGTACTTGGGGCACCTGGAGATCCTCTTCTAATTTCCTGACTGCAGATGTTACATTTAGGTATTTCAAGCCTATCCTGAAACATTGTAAAGTACTCCCATACTGCTGAAGCTGATCTTTTAGCCATATTGACTGAAAGTATAAACAAAATCATAATTTTGAAATAATGTAGTTAAATGATACAAGTTTGATACACAACAATAAAATAGCAATGATATGATATGATAAATTTTTATATCTTACATTTTTTCAAACTTTACTTATGGCTTTACCTAAGTTAAACCTGTTGAATCACTATTGTGAATCAGAAAAAAAATGTAAAAATTTTTGTACTTTTTTAAAAATTTTATTATACAAAATCTGTAATTTTCTGAATTTTTTTCTGTGAAAATGCATATAATCAATATTTTAAGTGAATGTTGGCTATTTTACTCCTTCCTTATAATTAAATAAACCTCAATTAAATTTATATCTAATTTTCTTAACTTAAAATTTCAGTGCTTTTGATCTCTTTTCAAATTTTAGGCAACCCTGTCCAGAACTATGGTCCCAGCCCTGGCCAAAATATGGGAGACTCCAGCCCTGGTTGGTCCCTCTTGTGATGTAGGTGGAGTTGTGTATGGTTGTATTAAAGAATAGTTGAAAAACAAGACTGTACTATGGAATAAGAATAAATCATATTGGGGAAATAAAGAGTAATGACCCACAGGGTTCAGTATTGGGGCTCACTACTGTTCCTCATATATGCAAATAATTTGAACCATGGACTTAAATGTGAGATTTCTAAGTTTGAAGATGATATCGAAGTGGCTACCTCTGTAAAAAAAAAAAAATAGTGATCGATGTATTAGCTTCAAAGTGGTTTGGATGGACAGATAAGTGGCAAATGAATTTTAATATCAAAAATTTTAAGGTTTTTCATGTAGGTGACTAAAACTAAAGATTTAATTTTGATATAAATGGATATTGGCTTGAGTCTGTGGATCAAGAAAAGGTTATCAATGAGCTTGAGTATAAAAAAAAGTCCAAGTATATTTGCTTAATTGGTAAAATCTCTAGTCATTTGGAAACCTTTCTATTTCTAAAACAAAATTTCAGAAATGATTTTACATGAAGAAATCAAAAAAAGGCTATATATATATATATATATATATATATATATATATATATATATATATATATATATATATATATATATATATATATATATATATATATATATATATATATATATATATATATATATATAAACTTTATTAATAGTATTATCTTAGAATCCTAATTTTAGTCACATAAAGTAAAATGATCATATTTTATTTATCTCCAAACAAGAGTCAAGAATATTCCCTTTCATGCAATCTCCTTTTCTGTCTGAATCTTACAAAGTCAAATTTACTGTTTGTTTTATTTTAAATACAATCCTCCTTATCTAAAAACTGATTATTTCCTAAAATAGAGATATGAATTTTTGATTTTACAAAAATTAGATAAAACTCCAGTTGTTCCAGCAGTGTAGGATGTACTACTGTGAGGAGTAAATATATTTGATATTTTTTTTTTTGTGTTTAAAAGCATTTCATAATCAGACTATTATTTGTATTAGATTTATTACCTATTTTAATATTGGTTATCATATTTCAAATATATTAAATTCTAGAGGAAGGAAAAATTATTATTTAAAATTTTTTGGTTTAAATTCTTCATTGAGATTAAGGTGAAAGTTTTAAAGAAAATTTTTTGTCAAATGATTACTTTTATTTTCATATTTTCTACTGTTATTGTTTTATTGTCATTATTATTATTTTTATTCTCATTATTATTATTATTAGGATTAATATTATAGTTAGAGCCATTATTATTAACATAAACCTATTGTTTGCCAAATTATTTCTCTCTCTCTCTCATTAAAAAGTATAATTTGCAATTTTAGCCCCAGCAGGTAGATCCTGATTTTCTCTAATTGTTGGCTGGGATCGGGGCTCTGGTCAATCCATACTCGCATTCAACCTCCATACTTTGCTCCCAAATATAACCACCATTTCACAATATCCCTCAAACATTTACACCTTTACCTCCCTTGGTAGCCTTCCTCTACTTCAAATATCTCTCAAACCATCCAACACCTTCCCTTTTCTTATTCTATGCCCAACTTCATCACCAATACTAACGTCTCCCTCTCCAATAATCACCCCCAGAACATAAAGTAACTCTTTCCAATTTCTTCCTACTTACCGTAATCTGTAAGTTATCTCCCTCATATACACCCCTCTGTTCCCCTTCCTATTTTTCATCCACAATAATTTACTCTTACCCGCATAAACTCTTAAAGCCCAATCATCACAACCCTTTACAAACTCATCCACCAATACTTTCACATTCTCCTGTGTCTCATCCAAAAGTACATAATCATCTGCATACTTGTACATCAACACATTTGCATCCCACATACCATGTTGCTCCCTCATTCTCACTCCTTTCCTTACCCTTCCATCTTTCTCACTACTTTGTCAATGAATAAATTAAATAACCCCAGAGACATTACACAACCCTATCTTAGACCATTATTTACATGAAAAACTCAATCTAAATTCTGTTTACTCTCATGCATGTTCTACTAAATTCCTATATAATACTCTAATACCTATATATATTATATATATATATATATATATATAATATATATATATATATATATATATATATATATATATATATATATATATATATATATATATATATATATATATATATATATATATATATATATATATATAGTTGGTATTTGGCATTTACTTTGTAAAATGCTTTATTTTTTAAAGTAACCGGAAATGTGAGAATCAGAAAAGTTTTAGAAAAATTCTGATTCCAATGCCATTTCCATGAAAATTGTTGATTCTTCAGATTCTTGATGCCAGTGCCATTGCCAATTAATCGTCCCATTACTAATAATTTCCTAATTCTGTTATTTAGATATAATGCCCTACTTCACTTAAAACTGGGGTGACATCAAGAAATTTTTAAGGTTCCTCAGATTTAACCAACCTCTCATAAGCTTCTTCAGAAAAAGATTATTTGATCCTTCTTAGAAAAATCACAAGAAAAAAAAACACTGAGAATATTAACAATTGACAAAGGTTTGAGTTGTTTATTTTTATTACATTGTGTATATTGTATCATTATACAGTTGTATATTAGAACTGCAAGAACAAATGGATAGTACTTTCTGAACCAGTGAATTAATATATTTACAAAATATGGTTTTAAATCAGTTATCATGAATAATATTTTTATTTCCCAGTGATAATTAGACTTAAGGTATTAGTTTGGAACAGTCCAGTTAACTTGCAATTTGCTTTAACTCTAGAATCTAGAAATTTATTTTTAACTAA
This sequence comes from Armadillidium nasatum, assembly GCA_009176605.1. Lineage (NCBI taxonomy): Eukaryota > Metazoa > Arthropoda > Malacostraca > Isopoda > Armadillidiidae > Armadillidium > Armadillidium nasatum. The sequence continues at coordinate 3,942 of SEYY01008485.1, read as the reverse complement.
TTTTTAAAAAATATTACATAACAAGTTACGTTAATTCTAATTGTTAATTTATTTTTAAAAATTTCCTAATTATGTACATTGCTGTACTCTAATTTCATTTCATTTCATTTTTGATACTACAATGATGAAATATGCATAAATGTGTTAGACATAAGAAAATATAAGAGTAAAAAAAAATAGAGACAGTAAGAAGCCACAAGGTCCTGTCAAGACTGTTTCAGTCAACTTAAATAGATAATTTAGCAACCCGAGATGATTCCCTTTAGCATGGAGGCATACAATCTATATTCTTTCCCTTGTAAGCCTAACAAACCTAGGTTTAACTCTACCTATTTTTCAAACCACAGAAACTCATTCAACTTATATTTTATCACAGAATCATCCACAATCTATACTTTGTGACTCCAAAAACTTTTCTCTACCACAAATGCAATAATTTTTCTGGTTCCTCTTTCTCTCGCCTTTCTGGCTCTTTGCAAAAAATATCAACTCTACCTTTGCTTCTTCCTTTTTCCCTCTTCTAGTATCTTCTGATGACACGAATGCCATTTTACCTTCTGCTAAAGCTGATTTCTTCACTCAAACTTTTACCTCTAACTCTTCCTTAGACAATTCTGGAGCTATTCCTCCTATTTAAACTCCTCCAAAAACTCATTTATAAATGCCTAATATTGTAATCTCTTCTAAAGATATCATTTCTGTTCTCTCAGCTTAACACTAAGAAACATTAATTTCCAAACTTCCCTCTTTTGAAATCTATCCTTCTCTTTGATTTCCTTTCTTGGCGTTCTATAGCAGCTGTTGTTGACAGCCACCGTCCTTAATTTAAATACAAAAAGCAGTGTTCTCAGTAATCTGTCCTATCGTCAAGTCTTTTTATTTTTCATTAATGACTTCCTCTCTATTACTTAATCACCTATCCACTTTTCATTATTCCTTTCACTTTGAAAAACCCCCCTCCCAACAGCAGTTAATTGCCACAAGAAAGGTGGCCTTGGAACAGTTTCAAAGAGGCAGAGAAAACATGACCTTCAATGTTTCAGAAACTCAGTTTCTCCATCTCTACTTGACACAACCTTCCTCACAACTCAAACCTCGTCCTGTCCTTAATATTCATTTTTTTTTTCTTGTGATCTATTTTGGAAAGAGCACATTACTTCTTTTTCTAAGCAAGCTTCTAAGAGTTTGGTATTCTGAGGTGCCTGTAATTTCTTCTCGCCACCCCAGTGTTTGCTCTATAAGGGTGTTGTTCGCCCCTGTATGGAGTACGCCTCACATCTGGGGTGGCTTCACTCATACAGCTCTCCATGAAAAGGTTGGTCTAGGCTTTTCGTCTTGTCAACTCTCCTGCTTTCATTAATTCTCTCCAGTTTCTTTCTGCCTGTTGAATTGTTCCGTCACTCTCTCTATACTATCTATATTACAATGTACACTTCTTTCTAAACTCTCATCACATACCTCCTCCATTTAAAAGGTCTCTATATAGTCTCATCCTTTCTCTATCCAACTCTCTGACGCCAAACTTAACCACTATGCTCAATCTTACATGTACCTTACTGGCAAAATCTGGAAAACACTCCCTTTATCTGTTTTCCTAACTACCTTTGACTTACATATCTTCAAACGCCGTGTATCAAGACATGTCAGCCATTAACCTGCTATGATTCTGACATCCCTCCAATTCTTGTCATGACCTTTGCACACCAGAGGAGATAAAAAAAAAAAAAAAAAAAAAGTAAGGATTCAATCTGGATTGTTGGTGGTTAAGTGTAAGGGTGAAACATTGCTCCACCCTGAGTAAGTACATGGTTAAGTGTGCTTGACTGTGTATTTATCATTTTTTTCCTGAAAATCTTTTTCTTTCCACAGGTTGCATTGTAGCGCCTATATTGATCATTTTTTAAAAATATTTTGAATTAAAACTTTATATATATTTTGTTGAATTTTATTTAAATTAAAAGTATTCTAACCTAAGAAGATATATTGAAGTATTCATACCAAAGGAAATTGTATTAGGCCATTGGAAGTTGTATTTTTTAAGGTAAGTATAGAAACAGAAGAAAGAGTTGGAATCTTGAAACTGTTATTGTTAATCATGTGTTTGTATCATTAATCCAACCATTTTGTAATGGATTCTGATTTTTCTTTAAGGGCACACTAAATTTCTCCAGCTTCTGGAATCAGCTAAGATATTACTGTGTTCATTTCTATTATACTGTCTTGGAGCAACGTCAGTTGTCAATATCAATACAACTTATTTAAATTTAAATGCCTGTATAGTGCTATCAGTATATTCACATGTGTTGGTAATCTCTTTTCAACCATTTTGTATAATCTTTGACTTTGTATTGGAGCTTTCAGTATATTTATATGTATTGATAATCCATTCTCATTAATTTATTATTCACTGACTGTGATATTCTTCAAACCTTATTGTAAATAAGGTATAACAAATAATTACATACATAATTATTCATTTTAGTAATCAATTATTGCTATATTTTTTACGATCTTTAAATTTTTTCTATTAATAAACAATCAAGGTATGTGTGGGTTTGTTTGATTGTAGCTAGTTTCCTGGTCACATATCAATGGTAAGTAGAATCATCTTATTCATAAAAAAAATGTTTTCCTGAAATACTACAGTTGCTAAAGTGAGATGTTCTATTAGTCATCATCTCTAATCTTTGGAGTTCATAAAATATCTATTTTTGTTAGGTTAAGTAATAATAGGGACTCTCACTGGAAAACTACCATTATTTGATAATGCAAGAGACTATAATTTATTAATGCATTTCACAATTTCAATGCTTTTTATATTACAAATAGAGATAGGGTTATTTTATTTACAATCATAAAATTATTAATCATTTTTACCATATTAATATTTTTGATTTACCAACCTTAAACTAATTTGGATTTATATAGTATGGCTAAATAATTTGCTGTAACGGGAATCCTACTCTGATTTCAAGATCTTTTTGTTTCTTTTCTTTGCTTGAAATTCTTAGATCTTTATATCAACTCTGTATGTTGTAATTTTCTCTCTATATTTTGTTTGATAACATAAAATTTGAATATATCATTATATTTAAAAGATGATAATAATTCATTGATAAATAAACAAATCACTTGAAATTCTAATGGAAGCCTGTACCATTGCAAAATTTTTGTAAATTGTGTAAAAGTTCAAAAATGTTTTTTCTTTCCCATTTTTTTCTTTTACCCTTTCAGACAATTTCTGTGCTATAAGATTGTAAAGATTATATATTTTAAAGTAAATACTTGATTAAAGTCATGTCAACGGTGTCGGTATGAATTAAAGTCAGTCTACGGTATGAATCTTATTTCCGATATCTGCAATACCTCATTATTTAAAATTGGACCACTTAAAAAGATAGGAGGCACTGTATAGGTTCGGATCGTGTTCAAAGTCAACTTCGACCCTTACCTATATTTCTGAAAGTCGAAAGCGAAAATTTAATGCATTGAATCCAAATTTAAAAGAACACCATGTATGTAACAAGTAGCAAATGCCAGCAAAATTTAGCTTGTTGAAATTAGGAATTTTTGTTTTGTTTTTGTTTTGTTTGTTATAATATCCACAGAAGCTTAAAGCATATTTCCCTCAACTGTTGTTCCACTGCAGGTATCTCATTAAGTATTTTCGAATGGCACAGAATTTTGATATCTTCGTTCACTATTTCAATATCGGTACAACTAAATTTTAAAATTCTGTTAATGTTATATGATCATTACTTAACATTATTATAGTAATGTAGACAGTTTGTATGTTTAAAAATATAGCCAGGTGCCTGATGGGTGTTATTTGATTTATTTAACTATAAATTTATTTTTTTTACTTGAAACTTTCAATTTTTGGAAAAGTTTTATCTCGTTTAAATACAGAATAGTACCTTGTATAAAAGGCTTGTAAATTGT